>JAMFLO010000412.1:0-26326 GCA_027475765.1 Paralagenidium karlingii
TACTATTGGGTGCAGAACTTTGGCACGTCTTCAACGGAGCCGTGTCTGTCCAGTTAACTGGTGACTGCCAGTCGACATGGTCTCAGATGGTTGTTGTCGTGGGGTCATGTGTTCAGTGTGTTAACACTGCATCTCGTTGGATGCTCCTCGTCCCAGAAACCCATGTGGTCCACATCAATGATCTCACGTCGGACAAAACCTGTTGAAAAGAAAAAGGAGGAAGAAAGCCGGCGGTTCAAGATCTCCAATGCACCAATCAGCGCTCGCCAATGATAAAGGATCCTCCAATCAGCGTGCGATATATCTTTCCTTGTTTTCTCGCTAGTGTACCACTCTGGGTGCCACGCCATGGCACCTGCCACTCCTGAACCAGCAACAAGCACTCGCACTTTTGGGATTGACGCCAACGCTCACCAACAAGACAATGGCTCCGTCCAGTTTGCTGCTGTTGAGTCGGGTTCGTGCCATGCGCTGCCATGGCGTCGTGGCACGTGCTACACGTGCCATCTCCAGCACAGCCATGCGCTGCGCCGGCAACACGTTGTTGTCCAGTGTCGTCAGCAACCATCACGTGCAGACGCCGCCGTGTGTCGACCACTTGGAGTCGGTGCAACAAGCTGTCCAGTTGATGGCCAAACAACAAGTCAGCGGCTTGGCGGTCACCCGCAAAGACAAGGTACCGTATGCAATGCAATGCAATCCATTGGTTGCGTGTGGCGGTGTGAGAGCTGGCGCTGACGCTCTTGGAGTGCATGTCTCTTTCTCTCTCTGTGTCTGTGCGGGTGATTGACTGGGTGCGCAATAGGTCGTGGGACTGTTCACGGAAAGAGATTACTTTGACAAAGTGCTGACCCATCGGGAAAACCAGAACGTGCCGGTGGAGCTGGTGGCACGCATGAACACCGAGTTGGTCGTGGCCAAGCCCCACGACACGGTTGAGCACTGTCTTGACGTCATGACGAGCCAAGTGAGTTGACAATTCCATGGCACGATCCACGGCCATGCATTTTGATTTTGAATTGGTGGGGGTGGTGGGGGTGGTGGATGACTGGTTTGCCGCACTAGGACTTGACCACTCTGCCGGTGGTGAAACCAGACGGTCGTGTGTTGGGCATGGTCTCGATGGAAGAACTGGTCAAAGAAATGCTGGCCAAACGCTTTCCCAAAGTGGAAGACGGCATTCATTTCTCGGAACCGGCGTATTTCCCCGAAGACATCGAGAACGTGTTGATGGATGCGGAATTGGCCAGTGAACAGCATCAACTTGAGCAAGAAGAGCATGCCCAGCAGCAAGCGTCGGCTTTGTTCTCGGAAGGGTTTGAGCTGGAAGAATTGACAGACACCACCACCAAAGTCAAGACCAGTGAGCCCACTGTCTTCTCGCCGCGGTCCTCCACGGGGAAAGAAGCCAAGCCACACAAGTTCTCGTGGGCTCCAGACTACCCAGAACTCACTGGTGTGGGGCGTCCACATTTCACCGAAGAAGTGTTGAGCCAAAAGCCGCGGGATTATGCGTGAGGCCTGCCAAACGCGTTGTGGTGGAAAGCGGGCGTGGAATGAGTGTAAGATCTTTTGGGTTGTATGCTGGGTTGTGATGTAATGAATTGTCATTTGGTGTCGTTCTTGTTGTCTTCGTCCTCGGTTGGATCGCTCATGCGCTCCGCCATGGCTCAAGATGAACAATCAAACGGACATACAAGAGAACGAATGGGATCATGGGAGGGGGGGGGGGGGGCTGTGCAAGCCCTTAACAAGGGAGGATATGCAGACACTACATGCAGAGGATGGAAGCGGTCATCTGGGGCGAATGCAATTTGCTTCGACTGACGACCGAAAGACCAGACACGTCCTACACCTTTACCCACACGTGTCAGAGGAAGACTGAGCAAAGTTTTGAGCCCATTTGTTGCCGACGTGACCAAAGCCGACGAGATTGAAGTGGGGATCCATGATATTCTCACGATGCGCCTCAGATCCCATCCAGTCCTTCATGACTTGTTCGACAGTTCCGTCCAGTTCGTCGATGTTTTCCCCAACGGTTTTGGCGTTTTTCATGGCCCCCATGATGCGATCCATGGGATCTTTGCCATCCGGATTGGTATGATCGTAAAAGTTTCGCGCAACCATATCCGCAGCATGAGCACTTGCCAGCTTGGTGAGAAGGTTGTTGATGCACAACGGTTTGAGTCCTTCTTTGGCTCTTTCTTGGTTCACCAACTTGAGCATGTCGTTTTGCCAACCGTTGCCTTCTCCATTGGTGGAAGGCACTCCAGTTGATGGAGCAGGGGTGGAAGATGTGGAAGGCTTGCGAGTTGAACCTCCCCCTTGCGGAGGATTCTGGGTGGCTGAATCCTTGGAATCAGCATCATCACCTGTACTATCATCGTCATCATCGGTTGAAGGACTTGGTGTTCTTGTTTCGTCTGACCCTCGGTGTCGTCCTCTGCTTGGTGCATCATCATTGTCATCGCCGTTGCCACGAACGTCGTAATCCCGCTCGCCTTCATCGCCATCGTCGTTGCCGTCCTCGTCCCCGAGACTCTCCATGGTGTCGTCCGAATGCGTGGTAAACAACCTGTCACGAGTGCCTTCGTTGCCTTCCAAGTCGGTTGAATCATGTCCGCGCATACGGGCCTCGCAGTCCCAGAAGACGACAGATAACGCGATGAAAACACTGATCACGGGAATGGCCCACTTCATGTTGTCGTTGTGTTTGCTGAGAATTTGTCTTCGGAGTTGTTGTCGGTGTTGGTGGCCAATTCGAGAATGAACTGGCGAGATCGAAACAAAGCAACAAGTCTCACCAACAAGCTTGCTGCTGTCCACAATTGCTGCACCATAGAGCTCCTTCTCTCTCTTTGGTATCTTCCGTATTTCCACGTGGTCCACCGTGTTCATGTTGTAGTTTCATGCGTTCCACCCCATTGAACTGCCGTTTTGCTATGCCACCAGATGTTGTTCTGGACTCCGAAGCCGTTGGACAGGGTCCCTCTGGATCGTATTGCAACGCCTGATTCTTTCTGATCTGTTCAGCCATTGATGGGTGTAATGAGTGGGCAAAGCAGTTCAAGACGGGCAAAAGATCAAAGTGGCAAGAGTTGTATGGTCATACAACCTGCTCTTGGTGATGGTTGAGCGATGATGATGTTCCTCAAGTGCCGCCAATGGCAGATGAGTTGACGGTGCTTTCGAAGAGAATGAGATCCGAGTCCCATGCTTAAGATGCCCCAAACCATGATGTCGGCGAAAAAGCGAACAAGAAATCTGTCAGAACAACTCCTTTACTCGTGCATTGCTCACCAAATGATGGCAGTCCTGTTGACATCCTGACTGACTATAGGGCCATCTTGGTCACCAGCTGCTATTGAAACATGTAATGACTCTGGAACACTGCATGAAAAGCTGATCGATTCCGATTGCATTTCTCGAGGCACCAGATGCAAGACATATGGCAAGACTATAGATCTGACAAGAATCCGACAAAGCCGAAGGCTCACAAGTGGTTCACCAACGACAATCACCGCTCCTGACCCCACTGGAGAGTTGTGAGTGATGTTGAATGGACTGCTGGTCATCATCACCATCAGGATCGTTTCTCTGGTCCAGGCTCTCGGTGCGTTGTGTGGTTTGGTTCAATGCGCATGGATTCTTTTGGGAGATTTCATGTTGGAATCAACCATTGCTGAGTGTATCCACACTGCAAACCACATGGCTCGTGTTGGTATAAAGCTTGTTTCTCGTTGTGGAAGCTTCCACAACTGAGAGACAGGAGATTGCTATCATTCCTGATGTTCCCATGCTGCGGTCTGATTCCATTCAGATGAATTAGTCTCAGTGTCGGTATCAGAATTCTCAGATGCGGAGAGTGTACCCCGAGAATCGTACTTTATTGAAAAATGAAGACGCGCGGGAAAACACGCTCAGTGCCGCCGCCATCGTCGCCAGCGCCTGTGCGGCGACGTGCAACTGCCGCTTCCAGGACGAAAGCCACAGCGCATGCGAAGCCAGCAGAACCAACAAGAACAACTGCTTCTTCTTCTGCTGCTGTTTCTGCTGTTGAACCTGCTGCTGCTCCGCTTTGTATTGTTCTTCCAGCGAACTCTTCTGCTTCCTCTTCTCCTTTGCCACCAGCCACCACTCGAACGCCCACTTTGCGACCCAAAACTGTTGCATCCAGTTCTTCTGTCAAGAAACCTTCCGCGGTGCTCTCAGTGTCCAAAGCAAATGCCAGTACTGGTGTCAGTGCGAGTGCCAGTGCCAATGCCAGTGCCACCAAACGGAAAGCAACCACGGCTGCCTTTGGCTCTTCCAGCGCCAAGCCGTCGGCCTCCTCGCATGGGTTTCTGCACGATGTGGTAGCTTTGGTGGACGTTCAAGTGGGTGAAAATGGCCACATTGACTGCAGCCAGGCGTGTGCCGCGAAATTGACCCAAATGGGTGCCCGGATCGCCAAACGATTGACCAACAAAGTGACCCATTTGGTTACCAACCAGTATGCCAGCAAATGGAAACCCCGCGTGATGCAACTAGTGGCCACCGCAGCTGCAAATGGCAAAGGTGGTCAGCACCAATTGGAGATTGTGACTCCCTTGTGGGTGAACAAGTGCTTTGTGGATCGCCGGCATGTGGATGAAAAGGGCTTTTTCCCTTCTTCGGCGTGCTCTTCGCCAGCTGTAGTCGAAACCAAGCGCAAACCCGCGGCGAATCGACGCAAAATACCGACAATCGACAAGGACGAAGAAATGGTCCCAGAACCGATCACTACGTTGCAGGCCGAGCTTGCAGCGTTGAAGAGCCCTTTTGCAATGACACCGTTGCGCCGGACTTCCAATCTGTTGGGTGTGGGCATCGACAACACGAGTAGTGTCAAGCGATCCAACCGCCGAGCCATGTCGATGGAACCCATGGATGCAGAGATGTTGAAACGACGATTAAGCAGTGGCGGCCTGGAGAGCGTGGAAAAGTCGGCAAGAAAGAGTAGAGTCACGTCGAGTCGACGAAAGAGTTGCATTGCGGCGACGACGTTTTCCTGTACAAAAGTCAAACAACCATCACCTTCCGTCGAATTTCCTTCTGGTGGTGCAGGTTCAGCGGCAACGCCACAACAGGTCAAGTCAGCTGTTCAAAAAAGACTCAACATGAACATGAGTGATGACTCTGCAGACGAAGATGATGAGAATGCTAAACCACAGAGTTCAACAATCGCTGATGACCAAGGCATCGCTAAAGGGAGGGTAGAAGACGAAGACAGGGATTTCTTGTGTACCGTTACGGAGAGCTGCTCGGAACACGAGGATGAAGACCCGCAACCAAAACAGAATGGACAGCAACAAAAGCAGGAAAGTCAGCAACCAATGCAGCCTAAGCCCAGTATTATCTCGAGCGATTTGGACGACATTCAGAGTCCTCAAGACGTGCTGCAGCCACCACCAGCCAAGAGGCAACGACGGACACGTCGTATCAATCTGCCATCAACACCAACACCTGCACCAGTCATGTTAGATTCGACTGCACTGCCACTCAAGGCTACACCAGCTCCAAAGCGTACTCCATCTGCAATGAACTCCTCAGCAAAAGCCACACAATCCACTGCAATTCGAGCAACACGAACAACAACAGCGACGAAACGAAAGCAGGAATCCGTTGAGGTACTCAACGATGGAGAAAGCCAGAAGAAGACCCAGTTGCGGCGACGGATTGTTCCTGCTAGGCGTTCCGTTGTTGAATCCCACCAGAGCGACAAGGAGAATGATGCACCGAAACAAACGAGAGCCTTGTCGCGTTCTGCAAATCTTAAACGTGATGACTTTGTTCAACAAGAAAGACCGCAACAACGTCAGCGATTGGTGATTGCCATGAGTGGTATTGAAGCCAACGATCGAAGTGTGCTAGAATCGTCGATTCGTGCCATTGATGCAAAGCATAGAGCCAGTGATCCAACACATCGATATTCACGACTGATCAAGAGTATCGAGTCTGCAACCTGTGTGACTCATTTGGTGATCGGTAATGGTCAGAAACGCACCATCAAAGTGCTCTTTGCGCTTGCTCAGGGCGCATGGATTCTTTCGGAATCCTGGGTGTTGTCCTCTCTGGAAAACGGTGCTTGGTTGGATGAGAAAGAGTTTGAAGTTGATGCTTTTCCTTCGAGACAAGCGCGAAGTGAACAAATCGAACAACAGCAAAAGCTTTTTGCGAATTTCAGGTTTTATGTGAGCACGAAAATCGATTTACCACGAGAAGTTTTGAAAACACTTCTGCAGTGTGTTGGCGGGAAGGTGAAGAGTGTTCTGTTGTTGGATGGGTTTTGTGAAGAGAATGGTGTATTGATCAAGGCATGGGGTGGTGCTTTCTGACGTAGATCTGTACGACTGTTTCTCAGTCGGATGTTGTCCTCACAAATGACAGCGTGCTGTACCATCGATCTCGGAATCCCAAGGCCGAATTCGTTACCACAAAGGTGAGTCCTTGCATATCGGTATCGTGTTCTTTGAGCAAATTGAGTCTAATCATGTTTGATATGCTGTTGTGCACACTTTGATCGGTAGTGGGTTTTTGATAGCATTGATGCAATGAAGATTCAAGAGTTTGCCGAGTACCGATCCACTGGTGCGTCGAGATGACGTTTGTTGCTTTGAGCTTGTCTGATGAAAGCCTAGTGGAATGTGCGCGCCTGCCATGGCCATGAAATAGACGAATCGAGTTGATATCGTTTGAGCATCGAGAGCGGGAGAAGGCGACTGCATCTGGATTGATGTATTCTGTGGTATTTGTTTGCACGGAAATCTGTGAGAAAAAAAAACAACACGAGGTGTACTCTTGATCATTGTGCTGGGATTGACCAACTGGCGCGTGATGCTGCTTGTTTGGTTCGGACCACGTCCCTCTTGCCTACAACACCATCTAGATCATCATCCATCATACAGCCAAGAAAGCGAAAGGAATGGTTTTGGAAATTGGTTGCACGGGACAGCTGTGGATGAAGAAGCACAAGCGAGAATGCGCTTGATGGGTGGGTGGGTGATTGGTGTTAGAACGTCAATGTCCCTTGCCAAGCAAGTGGATCGTGATCGATCATGTTGTGATGCGATCACACCACAATTCGTCTTGTTCACGTGGTCAACAAACGACAATCTACCCAGCCAAGAGCAAAGATGACCCAATATACAGTCAAATGAAATGCAGACACACATCTAACCATTACTCAAAAGCAAAACACAACTGGATTTGCTTGCTTTCTTGACGATGACGTTCGGATGCGCAACCGGCCGGAGCCCGTTTGAGCATCGGATCTCTTTCTTACATACACGCTTCAGAGGAAGACGATCCAAAGTCAGCGACCCAGTAGGTTCCGAATTCAGAATCGGCGTTGTAGGCACGTCCAAGGCCAACTTGGGTCGAGTCACTGAGAATGCCAGCGCGATGGCCCGCCGAGTTCATCCACGAAACCATGAGCGACGTCGGATCCGATTGGCCCGCTGCGATGTTCTCGAATGCGCCGTCCGCATAGCCAAAGCTTTGGGCACGAACGAATGGATCGGTGCCGTCCAGACTGTTGTGGTCAAAGTAGTTCATGTTGGCCATCTCTTCGGCATGGGACTGAGCTGCAGCTATCAGTTTACTGTTGTTATGCACATCACACAACGACAAATAGTCAATGGCAAGTTCACTCAAGAACCACCGACAGGCCATGAAAGCAAAGACTCACCTTGTCAAGCACAGCGGGGCAAGCCCATTGTTGGCTCGTTCGGTGTTGATGATATTCAGAAGCTCGCGCATCCAGTCGCTGGCTGCAGGTGGTTGTGGAGCAGGTGTTGCCGGTGCAGCAGGCTGGGTCTGTGGTGGATCTGAGGCGACTGCGATCACTTTTTGGTATTTGCCAGAGCTTTGTCGTGTTGGAACTGGAGTGGCCGGCGAGGAAGTCGTCAGTGGGGCTGTCGTGGCTGGGATCTCTGAAGATTCTGGCACTGGAGTTGGTTTACCAGTGCATGGAGTCACTGCGGGGGGCTCAGTCACTGCAGGTTGTGTGGTTGGTGGTGCTGGTGTTGGCGTTGCAGCCGGGGTGTCTGGAATCTGTGTGGACTCGGGCAATGGCGCCGTGACAATTGGGGGCCGAGTCAAATATGCAGCTGGCACTTGCTCTTTGATGGGCACAGGAGCAGCAGTCTGAGTTGTGATTGGGGGCCGAGTCAAATATGCGGCTGGCACTTGCTCTTTGGTGGGCACAGGAGCAGCAGTCTGAGTTGTGCTTGGAGTCTGGGTCATGGATGCGGCTGGCACTTGCTCTTTGATGGGCACAGGAGCAGCAGTCTGAGTTGTGATTGGAGTCTGGGTCAAATATGCAGCTGGCACTTGCTCTTTGGTGGGCGCAGGCGAGGCCGTCTGTTGTGGGGCAGCCGTTGTTGAAACTGGAACTTGGTCCGTGACTGGAGCTTGAGTGGGAGCGCTTTTAACCGGAACGCTTGTCGTCACGGATGGCGACGATGGCCATTGCTGTTGTGGAACTACACTGGTCGGAGCGGGCGTTGTTGGCACACTCTCCTCGGCTCCGCATCGAAGATTTCCTGCATCACTCTGGCTGACCAGCGTGGCGGCCAACACGGCGCACAAGACGACAAACCTCATAGTGTGTTGTTTTCTCGAGTGCGGGAATGGGTCTGCTTTGGACTGAGTTGGTGGTCAAGCGCAAAACGGAAAATGACTCTTGACCAGTGCCGTGACATAACAACCTGCGATCCTGTGACCTTCAACGCCAGGACTTCCACGTTCTTTGGTCGTTCCCACTTCAATAAAGGCAGTTGAGCGATCGTTAGATTGCCTTCCAGCACCCTTGCGGCCTGCCACGCTAGTTCCTGTGGCATTCCATCCACGAATCAACACTTCGAAGTGCGTTGCCCTTTAGACGTTGGCAGGCAAGTCATTGGCGAGAGCATCCAAACGTGCTTTTCTGGCGACTGACTGGTCGTTGGTACCAGCAATTGATGGAAAAAGCGAAGCTCGATGAAGAGACCTCTGTTCCAAATATCAGAACGGCGCCGCTTTGTACGTTTTCCGTGCGTGTGCTTTGCACATTCCGGCGTCCATTCTTCGTTGTGCAGTAACGGTTGCGACGATCAACATAGACATGGAACCCCAATCCAACGAATATTGGTCTAAATTGAGAAAGCAGGGGGTGGTGCGCCGTCGATTCGGCGCACAACGCCTTAACCAGATGGGGGGGGGACTTCGCTGCCTTTTGTTCCACATACACTTCCAAAGCACACACAACAAAAAAGACACTGGCACATACTCGTTGTGTTGTTCCTGTTCCTCTCGCTTCCTTCGCTCTTCTTTACTGTTGCTTGTTATTCCTTCATTGCATCGTTAGATTGGATTGGGATCTGGAGCCATGTCGCGCTAGTCTTCTTTCTCCTTTCCAGACTGGCTGGCAGCGTTCAAAGCGGTCTGCACAACGTTGATCACCATGCGCATACGACGAAGCATTTCTTGGCCCGTGGACAGTGCGATCAACAGCATGAACACAATCAAAGCCCAATACAAGTGCTTGAGGGTGTGGCTCACTTCCCTACACGAACATAAAAGCACGTTTGGATCAAAATCTCTCGAGTATCGGTCAGACAAGTGCAGTTGGACGCCATGGACTTACTTGCAGTCGTAGAGAGGAATGTCGTATCCAATGTGCTCGTAGCAAAACAAATCTTGCGTAAAGCGGAACAAAAACAAACCCAACGCAAAGGTCGCCGGCACCAAATACAGCTCCAGGTTCTTGTACGGGTCTCGTTCTGCATTGACCTCGAAAAAGCGCTGTTTCTCGCTTTCGATCATGTCCGCGAGTTGCCCACGGAATCGCAAAATCTCTGAATGGCGGCCCATTTTGGCGCCTTCATCAAACACCAGCATCGAGCTTTGGCTACACAGTTGATGGTGCTTTTCCAGTGCTTGAACACCGACGTAACGGCACTTGGGACCCACAAGCTTCTCCATTTCTTTCTTGTATTTGGCAAGTGCTTTATCGCGATTGTTGACATTGTTGGCTTCGGCCGTAGCTTCCAAAAGCGTCTTCGCTTCCGGAAAAATCGAGGCTTCGCGAAACAGCGACGCGTAGTACTTGATATAGGTGGCCAATTCACGAGAGGTCACGGAGAGTCCATGGATTTTCTTGGGGAACAAGTTTTCAGGTGCAAACAAATCGTCCAAAAAGCAAGTCAGCAACTCCAAGAATCGATTGTCAATGGCCTCCACCGATCCATCGTAATCACGTTCCGCCACTTCGTAGCCCGGGTGTGGCAGCAAAAAGCAGCCGACTTTATCAAAGCAGGAATTGATCTGTTCGCGTGTGTCTGCGAGATCTTTTTGCTTTCTCGAGGCCAACAATTCGCGCATGTACACCTCCATGTCTGCTCTTTTTTCGGCCAGCGTTTGAGTTCTAGAAAAGTCTTGCCAGTCACGAACCAGGAAATCCAAGCGTTGAAACGGACGTGGGAAGTCATCTTCATTGTCCTTGTCCTTGTCTTTCTGGTCGTCCTGTGGGTCTTCCTTGTTGCTCTTCATTGATTCTGATCGTTCGATTTGACGACTTGGCTGGTTCTGAAGCACTGGCGTCGTGGACAATTTGCGCTCCGCATTTTGATCCGACTTGCCAAACAAAGCCATGCTATTGTTCATAAGCACATATAGATCAGCAGATACGATGGATCAGCGCACCACCCACAAAGGCTCACCGTCCGTATTCCGTGAACAGTGCAAGATGCTGCAAATTGTCTTCTTGTACTCGTTTGTCCACGTTGTAGATCTGATACGAACTCAACAGCGTGCTCAGACCAAAGATACTGGCCGTGAGCATCTGGGAAGTCTCCGAGTCAAACATTCCTTGGGTATCAATCAGAAAGATCGCAATCTCTTCGCCGTTGCCCATTTTGCGTAAAAAAGGTTCCTCCCACATCCAAATGCCCGTAGTGTTTCGCTTGCGTCCCGCCCGCCAGGAAAAGCCTTTGGCCGCCACTTCGGTGGGGCCAAAGTTTGTGTTGCCTTCCAGTTTGACTTCCTGGTGGCCCTCACAGCCCGCAAAAGCCCATTGTTTCCACGCATTGGCATCGTCGGTTCGATCCATTTGGCGTTTATTGTCGGAAAAGCGCAAGTACCGAAGAAACAGGTCCAAAGCGAACGACTTGCCCGTTCGGAACGCGCCGACAACCGAAATGATGGCCACTTTCATCTCTTCCGGCACCTATTGTTCGTGAGTTTTTCATACAACCCCATGCACACAAAGACGACGAGCATCAAGCAGAGTCACAACAGTCAGAATACCCACACAACCACCAGTTAGCGCACGCCAATGGACGACGTGAAGTCTGTTGGGGAGCCGGCGCACGCCACCACTAGACAGCCATGGCACCCCACTTGGGTCGATGCAAGTACCTTGGCAAAGATTTCTTCCAGCACTTTTTCATTGAGCTGAAACTTGGTGCCATCTTCGTTGATGCTCACGATCTGACAAACAACCCCCGCAACCATGGCAAGGTAGTCAGCATTCAGCATTCAGCATTCAGCATTCAGCATTCAGCATTCAGCTTTCAGCATTCAGCATTCAGCATTCAGCTTTCAGTTTCCGATCCCGCTGAGAGTCCAGCAGCCCATCAAAAGAAAGCACCACGTGCGAAGAAAAAGATGCAACACACACCTGTTGCGCTTTGGGTCCACGTGGTGGCGCAGGAGCCGAGAAAGTCGGCTCTTGCGTGTCGTTGCCTGGATCCATTTTTGCTTGGCCCGCTCTCTCCAACACTTGATGACGTTGAGCCAACTGCACCACTTCCAACCGCACGAAAAACGAACGAAACGGTATCCAAAACCGGTTTTTTTCGTCAGTCGACAAAGTGGCTTTTCTGAGGCACCCTTGTTGCCACCGATTGAACGGATGGTGGCACCAGTGTCCCGACTGATTCAGGAATCAGACGTTCTCGAACCAGATCTGAGGATGGAGCGTCCATGGGGGTTGAATTCCTTGGCATCAATGGATGATCCAAGCAACAGCCAAGTGATGATTGGGGTGACCTGGGTTCAACCAATGGAAGACACTCTCTCTCTCCAGGGCCCTATTGTGTTGATTAGGACAGCCCAAAGCAGTCTCCAACGCGAGGTAAAATGGTGGCACTAAACCAAATGCCAACGGATAGCCAGATGGAGCATGTTGGTCAACGAACCGATTGGATCAGCTGGCGCTTTGTGATGCTCCTTGGGTTGGTTTCTCTTGAGAAATGTATGTGAAGTCACAACAACAACAACAACACCACTCTCTTTGGCTGAATTGGGTGGGGTTATATTGCGTGTAGAAGCGCTGCCCCACCAAAAGGCATGTGACCGCGATCGTATGCTTGTGCAATTCAAGAAAAAGAGAGCGGAAAAGACAGGGAAAAGCCATGCTTGGAGCCACTTTTGGATCCGAGTGGTTGGTGCGAGTATCGGAGAGCTATTTGATCAACTGAATCGTGTGAAAATTTGTGTGTGAGTGGCTGCTTTGGTGCCATTTTGCCCCTGTCAAAAGTCTTTGAAGGAGAAGACAAGACAACAACAACAGGATTCCCGACCTCGACGTGCAGTCAGCTTCTTTCCACCACCACGTGACATTGTTCGCTTTTGGTTCATTGTGTGCACTCACTCGCGTTTGCAATCACTCAAAGGAGAACTTCTCATCATGAAGTCGCCGTCGAGTTCGACGATGCTGCTGCTGGCTGGTTTGTTCTTGGTGAATGGATCGATGAGCGTTGCTACGGGTCCGCCGTCTCACGCGAACGGACCGGCGAATGGCGTTGGAAATGGCCATCCACCCCCGTTGGATCTGAACCCTCTGCATGCAGTCAAGCGAGTGATGGACTTTGCACTTGGGCAACCTAGTGAAGGTGGCGCCGAGGCCAAACCAGCAGATGTGGTCTCTTTGCCTCCAAGTCCGTCCTCCAGAACCCCTCTTGACGCATCGCCTCAGCCATCGACCACTGTTACTGTGAACGCGACGGCACCTGCAGCTGGTACGAACGCAACTCCAACGACACCACCCACGGCATCTTCCGCTGGAAATGCTCCCGTGGTAAAGGACGGAGCAGCTCTGATCAAGACTCAGGCACCACCCGCCTCTTCAGGAGGAGCAACCGGAGCAACCGCCCCTGTCGTGAACACAACGCTGTCACCAACACCAACAACTCAGCCGCCTTCCGTGGCACCAACGACAGCAGCTCCATCAGCGACCCCATCTACAAAGCCAGCTTCCGTAGCACCGGCGACGCCGAAGACAATCGCGGAAACAGGAGCGACAGCACCGGTAAATACGACATCGTCACCAACCCCAACAGTAGCGACGACCCCAACATCCACTCCAGCTTCCACTGTCGCCCCGACAGCAGCGGCAACTCCAGTTACAACTGCAACACCCTCCCCTTCGAACAACACCGATACTGTCCCAGCCAATTGGCGCGATGAAATGATGGCTCTCATCAACAGAGAACGAGCTCAACGTCAGCTTCCAGCGCTCTGTCTCAATGGGTAAGTGTTTCTCCAATTGTTGTCACACAAGTGGCGAGAGGCTGATGCACCCCGTTGATTTCTTTGTTGCCGTCAGAAAACTCATTCAGACATCTCAATCCCACGCCGATGACATGGCCAAAAACGATTTTTTCACGCATTTCTCTAGCCAAGACAATGCCAATCCATTTGATCGAATGTCCAAAGTTGGCTTCACAGGTGGCTCGGAAAACCTGGCAGCCGAACAAAAGAGTGTGTCGGAAGTCATTCAGTCTCTCATGCAAGTGGACCGCCAACGGGAAAACATTTTGGGCAACTACACCCTGATTGGCCTTGGCCATGGCTTTTCGGCAACTGCCAAGTATCAGCATTATTGGGTGCAGGATTTTGGAAACTCGGCGACCGAAACATGTGGCTAGTGTGCAATGCGATGCCAGAAAGAAGAAGAGAGCTTTGAGCAACAATGTGGCTGCTGGTGGGGAAGAAGCACCATTAAAAGTTCTTTCTGACCGATTGTCAAGTCCATCAACAACTCCCAAGCCTCAGCTTCCAAAGAATCCAAAACAAAACCAACCATTCTGCAAAAAGCGAGTGGTAGCTACTGCATTGCACTTTGGATCCCATGTGTGTTGCATGTATGTTGATGGGAGTGAGTGTGCATGTGTGTAAAAGGTCATGTGAATGTCTGCTTTGGGTCTTTGGGTCGATGTCCAGCATCATTGCTCTGTGCTGTCCGATCTTGCGGCATCATCTCTACCCAACGAGTGATGGTTTTTGGCTGATTCGTGTTGATTCTATCAGAATCCCTTTGCTGATATCATGGATCATGTGCCAAGACCATGCAAAAGAAGATGCGCTCCATATGTGCGCAGTACGTTCTTCTGTCACGTTTGATTCGTCACACAACTGCTGCGTGATGAGGCAACGACCATCACATTCTTGTATTGGCCATGCATTATGGAGCAAGACGACCACCGCCCCTCTCACATGCTCACACACACACACTCATTCTTTGCCCTCCACACCTCAAAGTGTGTTGGCAAAGCCTCACCTTGAGCTCTCCTCTTTTTTGGTCCATGTGAAAGCCCGACCAGCTGCTTTGCCGCACGATTCCTCACCTGATTGTGCACCTTATACCCGACACAGAAATCCAAGTAGCGCCGACATCTGGATGCATACGTTGTGTTATAGCATCCATGTCTTTGCTCTCTTCCCCATCCTTTACACTCTATGCCGTGAGATAAAAACCCAATCGTCTCCATTTGCTATGGCAGCCACCCTCCGTCTTCCACTTGTCGTAGTTGGTGCTGTGGAACCAGATCGCCTCCAGCTGGTTTTGAAGAGCCGTTCACACGTATGCTGGCGTTGAGCTTGGGCAAAGAACCAGTTTTCTTGTCCAATTCTGGCTCAAATCATCCATTTCTATCAACAACGCCGTCATTTACTCACTCGCCACCTCTTGCATTGTTCCAACCAACAGCGGCTTTATTCTCGATTTGCTGCCAGCCACAACCATCCCCAATTGCCAATTGTCAGCTTTTTCAATCATGAAAGCGAGTATTCTTGTTGTGCTTGTTCTCGTGAATGCAATGCAAGTAGCTGCACTGCCAGGCGTTCCTGGTGGTCATGGCAATGGACCCAAAAAGCCTGTGCCTGGGACAACCGATCCAGGTAAATGGGAGAAATTCTGGAACGACACGGCGAATGCTATCACCAAGCCGTTCACGCCAAAGCCAACTCCTGAACCAAAACCCACGCCATCTCCAAAGGCGAAACCTTCTCCAAAGCCCAAAGGTCAAGGCACGGTTGCGCCCAACTCGCTAAATACAAGTCCCATCATGCCGACTAGTATTCCGCCAGCACCATCGTCTTCTGGATCGACAAACGACTCAACGGAGGCTCCTGTGATTGATCCAACAACTAGTGCGCCACCGACCACTCCTCCTGTCTCCACTGTGTTGCCCACAACAACGCCACCGACAACTCCTCCTGCAACCACGGCGCAGCCTACAACGGCTCCACCGACTACTGCTCCAGCAACAACCGCGCCACCTGCAGATGTCGGTGGACTTCCAGACAACTGGAGAGCCGACTTGATGAACGTCATCAATGCAGCACGGTCCGAAAACCATCTCCCACCGTTGTGTCTCAACGAGCAACTGATGCAGACGGCCCAGGGCCACACGGATGACATGGTGCAACACAATTTCTTCTCGCATTTCTCAAGTGCCAACAATGCAAATCCATTTGATCGCATGGGCAAAGCAGGCTTTCATGGTGGATCCGAAAACCTCGCTGCCGAACAAAACACCACGTCCGAACTGTTTCAAGCGTTCATGGAAAACCCTCAACAGAAAGCCAACATTCTCAACCGCGACTACAAGTTTGTCGGTGTCGGCCACTCGTACTCTCCCACGTCGGAACACAAGCAGTACTGGGTGTTGGACTTTGGCTTGTCGGACACCGCAACCTGCTTGTAGGCAACCACCACTATGACTACTGCACAACCAAATGTTCGATGGTACCTGTTCCCACCCGTGTAACCTTGAGTTAGCCAACAACGACAACAACTAATGAACTCTTTGCTTTTTGGGTTGTTGGAAACCAATTAGAGTAAATCCTTGCTTTTCTTTCTTTTATGTCTTGGTCGTTGGTGCGTTTTGCGTTCCTGTCAGAGGCCGCGTTGGACATGGACGATGATGGCCAAACGCAATATGCTTCGGAGATGCCTTGGACATGACCTCGGCGATTGATCCATGCATATTCAACTCTTCTCCGGACATCTGAGCCAGATCACTTTGATGTAGTTCGAGACTTTTTGGTTGGTGGTGGCAACGGATCTACAACGTCCAAGTCACTCTGCATGCTTACCATTTGCGTAGCATCACCGGCATCGGCATCGGCATCGGCATCGGCATCGGCATTTGTTGAAGCAGGCGGAGTTGCAAATGGTGTTGTTTTGGCTTTGGTCGTTGGTTTGGTTCTCCTCCTTGTTGGTGTTTTCTTGGGGGGGTTCTCATTGGTGCCGATTGCCGCTTTGGTCGTCGCCGTCGAGGTCTTTCGAGCTCGAACTCCACCAGTGGTTTTCTTGGAGCCTGCTTTGACAGTCCTCTCGGTTGTCACTGGTGTCGTTGACTTGAGTGTTGACGCTTTGGGGTTGGTCGAAAGAGTCACTTGGCGTCGCACCGGGCGCAACTGGGTGAAGCTTTTGAGGCATTTTTCCAATCGAAACGTTTGGCCATCAAACACCAGCAGACAATCGGTGGCCTTTTGGGTTTTGCTCTCTGCTGCTTTGCCCCTGAACAAGATGCCGCCAGCGGAACCACTGGAATTGCCCACATGCACCTGCACCAGATTGGTCATGGCTGCTCGTGGAGTGGTGGTGGTGGTGGTGGTGCTGGCAGTGGTGCCACTTGCTGGGTTGTTGCTGGGGTCCCCAAGCGTCACAAGCCCCGGCAGCGAGGCATCCACCGAAGCAGAGCGGAACTCATAGCGCAAGGTGCAGAAAGACTCGAGACGTGGCGGAAAGGAACCTTTGGCAGTAGCTTCTTGGGCTTTCCAAGTGTCTTCCGAGCCATTCAGTTCGTTGCTCTGGTGCCACGAAGCGCCCAAATGCACCACATAGGGATGGCCCTCAAGCGGTAGTGCCTTGGGGTCAGACGATGCATTCATTTGCTGGTGGGGAGGAAGGAAGCACTATACGTATAGCCGGTTACACAACACCACCCTCTCTGCAGTGCACTGGAGAGGCGATCTTAAAACGTCGCTCGCCAGGGTGGTGAAGCAACTGGTGTTCATGTCGACATCAACCCAGCGACTCTACGTCGGTCTCTTGGGTCGCATGCTCATGGCATGTGGATTGACGGGGCTTTTACAGGTTCCTCCGATCGGCATCAAAGAGGAGACAGGGACAGTATCACATGCCTGACATCCTCCACCCATTTGTACGGATGCATGTGTGCGCGTGTCTGTGGCTTCTGACCAGACTCGTGCGATTCGGATTTGCAGCTGATGGATAACAACGTGTTTTGGAGATCTGTGAGGAGCGGCGGAGGACGGAGAAGGAGCCTCTGGATAACTCTTTGGTTACAACCAGCCTACACCCACCCGTGGATCAGTCTTGCGATCCAGTTTTGAGAGGGTGGCAATTGAATCTCAACGTCTTTGTCAAAGAACCCCCCACCATCGAACATGTGCTCACTGACCACTTGTCATTGCCAACAGATCACAACGCTGTCTTGGCGCACTGCAAGTGTAGTTGGAGATAATGAAGCCCGTCCGAATGCCAACTCATTCTTCGATTCTCCATCAACACCGCAAGTCACAACACCAACTGCGTTACATCCAGAAACAATGGCCTTCAAATCCATCATCCTCATCCTTGCGCTTACTCAAGTGGCATTTGCACAAAACCTGCGAGGCGAGGGATGCACAACTGTAGATGACACCCCAGTGCCAACTTCTCCACCAACCCAACTGCCTCAAACTTCAACTTCGACTCCAGCCCCATCGACACCATCACCAACACAAACACCTCCAACAACACTTATCACCACGACGGCACAACCAACTGAAACACCAAATCCAAATGATGTTGCAGGCGATGCTGATTCGACGACGACTCCAGTGAAGCAGGTGACTCAACGTCCGACAAAAGAAACTCCGAGTCCGACGAAGCAAGTGACTCCGACTCCGACTCCGACGCCGACTTCGACGACACAAGTTACTTCGAGTCCGACCCCGACACCAACTCCAACTCACGAGACCCCGAGTCCGACTCCAGCTCCGCAATGGCAGCTCCAAATGCTCGACCTTGTCAACCAAGAACGCGCCAAACTGGGCCTGAACAAGCTCTGCCTCAATTCCAAGCTGAGCAATGCCGCCACCAACCACGCCAATGATATGGCCACCAACAATTACTTCGATCACAAAAGTCTCGATGGCCGCACATTCGATCAGCGTATCGCGCAGACGGGTTACAAAGCCACCGGTGCCGAATCCGAGAACATCTCGGCTGGTCAGAAGACTGTCGAAGACGTGATGAAGGGTTGGATGCAGTCGAGCGGTCATCGTGCGAATATTCTTGGAGAAGGTGTGAACCAGCTTGGCGTGGGTCACGTGGTTGCCAGTGATGCGCAGTTTTCGGATTATTGGGTGCAAGATTTCGCTCAATCCAACTCGGAACCGTGCGATTAGAGATCATTTCTGTTTGATTCCTTTTTTTTTCTGTTGATTTATGCTAGAATCACTCAAATGGACGCAATGTGTGGAATCTGTGCCACATAGATTGTGCTAACAAGGTTTGTTCACGACCAATCATCTGCTCCGATAAAAGTCACAACGCTGGCCCCAGAGTTTGGCCTATCGATCATCTCAGCTTGTGCGTGCAACGCCTTCAAGCTGCTGGGGCTACTCTTCAAAGCACACGAATTCCAGACTCACGCACAAGCGAAGGTCATCGTTGACGATGTCACTCTGGAGAGGTGAGTGTATGAGGCTGCAGAAACACAACCACAGGGGAAAAGCAAGAAGACAACAAGATTCGGAGTACTTTAGGAAGTTGTGCATCAACGGATACTGTTTACAGATGTACAATACAACTCACGACCCGTGAAGATCCATTCATTTGGATCTGTATGTCCAGTACTACACAATGGCAGTTTGGGTGGACCACTTGGCGGATCAGGTCGCGCAACTGGTGCTCATAAGACTTGCACAGTCACACAGCGATTCTACAACCGATGCATCTGTTGATTCAATTCCGAATCGTTGAATGCTGCCAAGTTGATCCGTGTGTGCAGGGCAGCATCCGGTCTCGACTGGTTTTTACAGGATTGGACCCGTGTTGTCGTTCAAAAAGAAAGGAGATGAGGCCACATGACACCAGCATTTGTCTCTTGGTTGCAAGTCAGCTCATCCTGATCGCCCATTTGTCGCGGCCACCCAAACGCTGGTTTGTGGCAATGGGCATCAGCCTGATTCGACTGTGCAATGGGAGATCTCACCTCTTGATGGATAAGAAAATGGGGGTTCTTGACGAGTGACGCAAGTGGAACTGTTGCACGCCACACTTGTTTGCTGGTGCAAACGACCAGAGCCAATAGAGTCATGGACCAGAAGTCTCGTGGTGTGAAGAGCAGGGCGAAACCAGCACCAAGAGGTTTCTTGTGAAACAGGTGGCTTAACGAAATCAAGTCCGCGCTGGTATGCCCAGTAGTACTACTAGTAAATCCATCACCAACGTCTCTGCCAAAGAACTCTCCAAACCCAGATGGCTGCTCACGACTGGAGGTACACCTATCATCCCCAACCGATCAAATACGCCATATGGGTGGGTTCACCATCTTGCTCCACTACAACCGCAATGAGAAATGTCCGAAGTGCTCATTCATTCTCCATTTCTCCATCAGCTCCACAAGTTCCACCAAGTGCAAACACCACCCACAACAACAATCATGGCGTTTAAATCCATCATCGTCCTCCTTGCGCTCACTCAAGTCGCGTTTGCACAAAACCTTCGAGGTGAAGGATGCACAACGGAAACCCAACCACCTCAGACTCAACCACCCACACCAGCCTTAACAACGGCTACGCCAGTACAAACCTCTGCGCCAACACCAGCACCAACGACTGCTTCCCCAAAGCAGACCGCACCGGCCACCCCGGCACCAACAACTCCAACTCCTCAACTCACCACTCCAGCACCAGTGGCGACGACTGGCACACCTGCTACACCTGCCCCACAGACTGGAGGCGAAGCCACGAAACCACCAGCCACTCCAAATCCAACCAAAGGAACCCCAGCGCCAACCCCTGCTCCGACCCCTGCTCCAACCCCAGCACCAACCCCAGCTCCCACGCAATCTACGCCAAGCCCAACGCAAGCAACCCCAGCGCCGACTCAAGTGACGTCAAGCCCAGCGCCTGGATCACAACAATGGCAAGTCCAAATGTTGGACCTCGTGAACCAAGAACGCGCTAAAGTTGGTCTCAACAAACTGTGCCTCAACTCCAAGTTGAGTGACGCCGCCACCAAACACGCAGACGACATGGCTGCCCAAAACTACTTTGACCACACCAGCATGGATGGTCGCTCGTTCACGACGCGTATCGAGCAGACTGGCTACAAGGGAACTGGATTAGGATCGGAGAACATTTCGGCGGGTCAGAAGACCGTCGAAGATGTGATGAAAGGCTGGATGGAGTCGAGCGGCCATCGTGCCAACATTTTGGGTGAAGGCGTGAACCAACTCGGTGTGGGTCACGTTCCCGCCAGCAATGCGAAATACTCGGATTATTGGGTGCAAGACTTTGCTCAATCGAGCACGGAATCCTGTGACTAAAAGAGAATCATGAGTGTTGGATTATTATTTGTATTAAGTTAGAGTTCCTAAAGCAAGACAATGCGAAGACAGCTTTGCCACGTTCTTTTGTGTGCTAAACAGTCCGTGTGATTGGCCTTGCGGCATCCGGCATCGAACTGGCGTTTCATGTTGCTTTGCTTGAGTTCGTGGCCCTTCAAGATCCTCGGCGGGTGGATACCTCAGATGTAATGCTAAGGGATGCACCTCTCTACCTGCCACTTTGAGGAGGAAACACTCGGTTATTGTTGTAGGTTGCGTCCGCATGGAGCTTCCACTCAACTGAAATCTCCTATTGCCGTGGTGGTGTAGGTGACGGCGGCATCAAGACCGCTGATTGGAAAGGAAGGTGGTCTCATCTCCAATCTGTGGTGGTGGTTTGAAAGATGGGTGCCCCGCTAAGCAAAACTTGTTGTTGGATGACTGATAGAAGTGGTGGTCTTTTTGATCACCAACTTGCAGTTATTGTCACATCCATTGGATTAGATGGCCATGACGATTGAGAGACATTTGATTCCCTCTTCCATTTCATGAATGATACGGTGAGGACGCTCGATAGAAAGGATTGTGTTACACGATGAAGATGACGCCCAACTAGATCTACCTCGTCGTCCTTCTCGCTCATACGTGCATCGCACTGGATGCTGCAAACCAATTCAACGGCCACAACTCTTCGGATGCTGCGGCAACGAATCCTCCAAAGAATCATACACGGAAGGGATGCAGGTAAGACCTCCATCCCGTCCGGATCACCGACGCTACATCCCATCCAAACCAAAGTCCCAACTCCCTCTCCGGGTCACACTACACAAAGTCCCAAGGCAACCTCAGAATCAACCCCAACGCCAGAGCCAGTCGCCACACCAGCACCAACCCAACTCTACCCACTACCACTTATACTTCTGGTCCGTCAAAGGATCTGGATGAAAGACTCAGATGCTGGACCTCGTCAATCAATATTATGCTAAGGTCGGCTTGGAGAAGCCGTGACTCAAATCCATGCTGCGCGACACCTGCACCCAACACGCAGACAACAAGGCGAAGCAGCAAAGATGGCCGCACCTTTGTCCAACAACTCCAACATGCAGGGTACAAGGCTTCTGGCGGTAAAGCAGAGAATATATCAGCTGGACAAAACACGATGGAATCGGTGATGCATGGATGGATGCAATCTACTGGGCATCGCGAGAATACTCCTCGGACTATTGGGTGCAAGATCTCGGTCAGCAGACTCGGAATCATATGATTAGAAAGCAATAGTTGATAGTCTGTTTGTTATGGAATAGCCAAATACGTTCACCTTTTCCAAGTGTATTCGAGTTGCTGCATTTGTCGAGGTCCCGTTCTTGAGTGCGTGTGATACTTCGCCGTTCAACACTGTATGTATGAGACGTTTTTCGCATGTCCCTTGGTGCGAGAATGACCTTGAAGATCCTATGTTGGTTGTGGTGCACACGATGCTAAGTCATCATGATCACTGGGTGTACAGCAGCGACAACTAGCACAACGCTTCAGCGGTACCAGTTGGGATGACAAAGGAACATTGGTGTCCATGTCAGGGAACAGGCTTGACACCTACTCGAACCCAGACACTATGACGATGGCCATTGGTTCCAGATGCTTCCTCGAAGCGTTTCAGTGTCTCAGATGCGTTGCGTTCATAGATGATACAGGGGATCAGAATGTCCTTCCACAAGAACAATGGACACGTCATGCGGCTGGGTTTGATGATTGTATGGAACTCACAACCTTATCAACTGGTGCGTTATCGCCACGGTATCATGCTGACCCATTTCCCAAACACTTGAGGTGCTCTGACTGTCCGACTCAGAACCATTTTCTGCACAGACAGATGATTTGCCGGATTGTGCAAGTTGATTCTTCTTCGCTGTAGACCACCTGATTCTCTTCATTGAAGGTGGCGGGAGGCGCCACACATGAACGAGATCAACCTGGGCTTTCAAAGAGCATGACGTCTTCGTAGGTTTCCATTTCCAAACTTCCTCTCTTCTCATCAAAGCTTTCATCGGATCATTATTCTCTCTTCAACCATGGCATTCAAGTCCATCTGTCTCCTCGTCGTTCTTGCTCAAGTGTGTCTCGCACAAAACGTTCCAGGCCAATTCGATGCCCACAACTCCTCCGGACTTGTCGCCTCCAAGCCACCAGCCAGCAACTCGTCGGAAGTCGTCGCCACCAAACCGCCAAAGAAGGGATGCAAAGGCAAGACCCCCAAGCCATCGGGATCCCCGACCCAGCCTCCCAGCCAGACCAAGGTCCCCACTCCATCTCCTGTCCCCACCACACAAACTCCGCCAACCACAGGACCTTCCCCGACTCCAGTGCCATCCACCACTCCTGCACCTACCCAACCACCAACTACTTCTCCCACCACCACTGTGCCCGCGACTCCTGGTCCATCCCAAGGATCCGGATGGCAAGCGCAGATGCTGGACCTCGTCAACCAAGAACGCGCCAAGGTCGGCTTGAAGAAAGTGTGCCTCAACTCCAAGTTGAGCGACGCCGCCACCAAACACGCAGACGACATGGCAAAGCAGAACTACTTTGATCACACCAGCATGGACGGTCGCACCTTTGATCAGCGTATCAAGCAGGCGGGGTACAAAGGAACCGGTCTGGAATCGGAGAACATCTCGGCGGGTCAGAAGACCGTCGAAGATGTGATGAAGGGTTGGATGGAGTCGAGCGGCCATCGTGCCAACATTTTGGGTGAAGGCGTGAACCAACTCGGTGTGGGTCACGTTCCCGCCACCAGTGCGCAGTATTCGGACTATTGGGTGCAGGATTTCGGTCAATCGGACACGGAAAAGTGTGATTAGAGATGATGTTTTGTGCAGGATTATTATTGTATTGCGCGTACACGTAAGCAATGAAAGCAAGAAGCGCCGTCGTGTGCGACTTTGATTTGCTTTGTCTTCTTGGATCGATGTGATGGCTTCCGAGTTCGGTGACGGTAGCGTTGCCAGCTCGCCAAGCGATCCGTAATGCCACCTGTTAGTTGGTAAGCTCGTCCTCATGACACATCTGCGGAGTCGGTTGTGATAGAGCACAGTCTGGAGCATGGTAGAGAGAGCGAGTGAGAGAAGAAAACACAGTGCTGTTGTGCGACTCCCCTGAGAAACAATATGTTGACTCGATTGTGGGATGAACCATTGTTCCAGTTCACTGCCTTCGTTTGCTGCGCGTGAGATGGCGATATGCGCAAGTCTAGCCTCAAACCTCCCCACTATTCAACGATGCTGTTTGACATTGGTTGCAAACTCTTCACTGCGGTGGTGACAACGCGAACCATAGTACAATAGATAGCGGTAGGGACGATGAACATGAATGTTGTCAACAGACCTCGAGCGTTTGTTGATGTCGACGTACTAATAAGATCCTACAAACCATATGTGTCGGATGTGATGATATCCGTACACTGACGCCGACCACCAGACCAGGCGCCAAGTTCCAACAAAGCACGTGGCATGCTCTGTGTCGCCCCCTTTACCAACTAATGTGAGGCGCCTCCACAGGTCAAGCTTCGTCATCAAACAAAGCTCACACCTCTGCTCACCACCTCATTTCCAAACGCATACGCTTCCACTCAACAGCCACAGCAACCAAGAAAACAACCATGACGCTCAAGTCCATCCTCGTCCTCGTCGCACTCGTTTGCACACAGACCATTGCTGCCCACAACCTCCGAGGTGAACACCGCCAACTTGCTGACTCCTTCCAAGCTCCACCACGGAAAGGATGCAAAGGCAAAACGCCAATGCCAACCAACTCCGCTCCACTCCCAACCACAACGACCATAGCACCAACACAAACGCCTCCATCCACCACCCCAACACCGTCAGTCGCCACCACCACTGCACCATCCACGACGACCACGCCAAAACACACCCAAGTCGCTGGGAAAGCCGAAACCACCAAGACGCCGACAGCTTCGCAACAGTGGCAGGTCCAAATGCTCGACTTGGTCAACCAAGAGCGAGCCAAAGTCGGTCTCAACAAGTTGTGTCTCAACTCCAAGCTGAGCGACGCCGCCACCAAACATGCACAAGACATGGCCAACAAGAACTACTTCTCGCACTCGAGTCAAGACGGACGCACCTTTGACCAGCGCATCCAGCAGGCGGGGTACAAGGCCACTGGTGGCGAATCCGAGAACATCTCAGCAGGTCAGAAGACGGTGGAGGACGTCATGAAGGGTTGGATGCAATCGAGCGGTCATCGTGCCAACATTCTCGGCAAGGACATCAACCAACTCGGTGCGGGTCACGTTCCCGCCAGTCATGCGACCTATTCGGACTATTGGGTGCAGGACTTTGGCCAGTCCAACTCGGAGGCATGCGATTAAACGTGTGGATGTAGAGATAGAGAGATGGTTTCGCTTTAAAACTCATAAACCTTGTCCAACAGCAGACTCCCTTAAGTTGACTTCGCTTCAAGCAGAAACACTGCGACCTTTGAAGATCTGTATAGTGTACTCGCTTCATTGGTGAAGGTGAGCTCAACCGAGGTCTGAGGTCTGAGGCAACAAGCCAGGTATGGTGGTGGTGTCCAACCTGACAACCAGGCGTGCATGGCGTTGATCGTGGATGAGAGCTGCGTGTTCATGTTGTGTTTGGTGGCAGGCTGTGACGGTCCCCCATCCAATCTCTCGACGTGACGATCATCCCGCTGTCGTGCGCACCACGTCAAGCGTGATAGGTCAGGCCTCTCCGCACACAAACGATCCCACAGAATGAGCCGAGAAGGTTGGGGTTTGATTTGTGTTGGCGCGTTCGATGGCTGCATATAAAGCCATCAACATGATGAACCACTCCGATAACGATAAACGTTCTCACAGGTCACTTACTCTCCTCAGGACCATGCTGACGGTCTCGTTCTGATCGTATGCATCGTTGTGTGGAACTATGCGACCTATGATGGATACCGCAGCTGAGCCGAGCTGTTACTTCTCTTCGATGGGGGGTGTTCCATGAGGCAAGACACTGCGCTCGATATTGGATGGTGGTGCGCTGATGAGACTCGAACAGGATCAGAAAGCGGGTAATCCCAAAGGAATGGATGATCAAGTGGCGCACACGTCAACCGCTAGACCCTGTGTCCATGCTCTTTGAAGCTGTGAGACCTGATCACCCTTGAAACGACACTGTCTACCTATCAAATCAGAACCCTGTGCGTGGGAATCATATGGTTTTTGAGATCTATCTCCAGTGGATTCTTGAGCTCGTTGGGTTCCTCTGAGTCAGATGGAACTGTTCATGACCGCCTTGTGGATCCAACATGAACCTACCAAGATCGTCATCGCCTTGACCGTGTTATCAACTCCAACTCCTCCTCATTTCCAAACTTCCTCTCTTCTCATCAAAGCTTTCATCGGATCATTATTCTCTCTTCAACCATGGCATTCAAGTCCATCTGTCTCCTCGTCGTTCTTG
>JAMFLO010000413.1:0-27596 GCA_027475765.1 Paralagenidium karlingii
AGTCTTCTCTCTATCGCAGACACAATACCGTCGCACGGCAAGTGTCGTCTTGATCCAAATGTAGAGGTTTGAGACTCGTCTGGCAAAGCAAAAACTGTTGTTTTTATCTTTGGTCTTTCAAATCGTCACGTCGGCTTTCCACACATCCTACGCCTGTCCTACACCTAACCTTCACGTCTGCTTCCTACACGTCCTACTCCTACTCTAGTGTGAGCCACACTAAAAGAGAATAGCGTGTACCACATGAAAATGGAAGGGGGACGAAGGTGGTGGGCCCCACCCAGGATGAACCCCAAACACCCTACCGATGAGCAACACTCCTCGTGCGCTCGGTTTATCTTCTTCCAATTCTTGGCCCATAGTGGGACTCGAACCCACGAGCTCTGGCTTGGTTGCCCAAGACCGAAACCAGTATACCGCTGGGACTTCCTGACAAATAGTGACCATAAATAATACAGTTGTTCTCCGCAATATGGATTGGGATAGGTACCAATATCCAACAGCGATTCCTGTTTTTTCACAGAACAAGTCAACGTTCCGATATTCCTTACCTCCGTCGGTACGGAGCACTCGAATCCTGCAGTCGAATTGGCGCTCGAAGAACATCATGAAGTGTTCGAACTTCTTGGTCGCCAGCGCCTTAGTCTTGGCCAAGAATATTCGGCAGTAGTTGCTCTTGTGGTCGACGAAGTTGATCATATACCGATTTCCTGATCGGTCCTTTGGTGTCATTGGCCCTTTGAGGTCGCTGCATATCACTCCGCCTACGCGGTCAATCGGTGAGTGCGACCCGGTGTCTCTTTGCGCTTGTTTCTGCTTGGACTGTTTCCCTTTAGTAGAGTTGACGCACACGGCTCGGCGATGGTCGACGATCCGGATCTTGGAGTCGGGGTCCTTCGCTAGACGCTCGATCGTGTCATTGCTGAGGTGGCCAAAGCGATGGTGGAAGTTGATTAGCGTTTCTTCTTGGATATCTTCACCATCGATGGCACCGGCCTGGCGTATAAGTCGTCGAGTATCAATCGGCATTGCATTGCACATTTGTTTGTAGCCTGTCGATTCTTGATGATGGTTCACATCAGCGTAGAAGACTTTTTCGCGTTTCGTCACTTGAAATAGCTTCGCTCCATCTGCACACCGTTTCATCACTCTCTTTCCATCGGAGTAGTCGAGTCGAAAACCTTTCTCTTCAAGGATTCCATACGAGATGATGTTGATAGGCAGATCAGGGGAAAAATGCACGTTTGAGAGTTCTATTTCGGTTTCGATTTCGTCGACTTAGGCCCGGAATCGCACAGTGCCGACAATTTTGGTTCGCATCACGTCACCATTGGGTAGCACGCATTCCACGTCGCGATCTTCTGGATTTTCCAAAGCATGATAGTCGTTGACGAAGTGACAGCTGGCCCCACTATCCAGAATCTATTTTCCTTGACTTGAGCGGACGCATTTGACGCGCGTTGTGAGCGCAAACTTCACTCTTTTGTCTTGAGGTTCTCTTTTTGCGTTCTTCAATGTCTTTTTGTGACAGTTTCGGGCGAAATGCCCTGCTTCGCCACACTTGTAGCAATTTTTGCTTCGTTCTGGGCGTCGATGAAGTGAAGTTGTTCACGGCCACGACGCGTGTCGTCCATCATCTGTGCGTATTACACCAATTCTTCCGTGTGAGTCGCCACATCCATTCGCCTTGCGTCGTACTTGGCCATCAGAACCCCTTTCATTTCGGGCGACGCATACATCACGATGTTTTCAATGATCAACTTCGCTGATCCTTCCACCAGTTCACAGAGAGCAACCAAGAACAAATAATGTTCATTCCAGGTTCTTGATGGGTCTTTTCGTTTAGTGAAGAGAGTCAGAGCTTTGGTGGCCGCCATCTTCATTTTGAACGCGTCGTTCATTCGATCAAGCACGTACCAAAGCTGTGGGTTCTCATCCCACCACTGGTCGACTTGGGAGTTGAAGAATTGTTCCGCTGAGTCAGCAAGACAATGGCTCAGTCGGTCAACCTTCACTTCTTCATTCCACGAGAGTCCACAAGCTGCTTCAGCGAAGGCCACCTGACGCACAAAGCGTTTTGCCAATGACTCGAAACCACTGCCGAGGCCTGGATAAATCTCTTTGCCGTCGAAAGGCTTGATCAAGAGTTTCATGTCTCTTGCGCTCAGCGTTCGATGAGGAGAGATGTACTCTCGTTGGCGCATGATTGGTTCTTCTCGTCCTGGCGCTCGATTGAGCTGTTGATTGACAAACTCACGAAAAGCACTCTGCGTTCTTGGATCTTGCTCTTGTCCTCCCAGGTTCACATCTTCCAATTCGGTCATGTCCATCGTGCCGCGTCGATTACGGAAACTGTGTCCGTGACGTCCTCCATGACCTCCCACAACAGACGGTGTACTTGGACTTGGCTCGCGCGTCTCCACTCGAGTCAATCTTGAGTCTACTTGAGTCAGCTTGGCGGGCAGGCCTTGCAGCATCTGCATGATCTGACTCACGTCGTCAGTGCGCAAGCTTGATCCTTCTGATCTATCTTCTTGCTTCGCTTCTTCGGTACTTGGGCTCATAACCTGTTGGGTGAGCGCTTTCTCATCCGCACTCATGATAGCTCGTAGGTCGAATGATAGCGCAGCAAAAGCAGAAAACGCACTGAAGAAAAGGATCGAAAAGAGGATCTCCCTCGTTGCTTGTTGGCTTTGACAGTAAAGTAAGACTGATCGTATCCAATCTAACTCTTTCTTCCTAAACCACTCACTTTGTTCTCTTCAGCGGAGGAGAGATCTTTTGACGTGTGCCAACTTGGATCTTTCTTGGTCTGCACATCATTGCGTCGCAACAGCTCGGAAATCGGTTTGATACTGGTGTTTCCGAACGGTTGGCCGTTAACAATAGTCGAAAAACCGGTACTCCGACTCATTCAGACATGAAACTTGCAACCTAGAATGGTTACACAACCTGCCGAATCCTTTCCGGTAATGCGAGTGATGGTACAGCGTCTGCATTACCGTCAGCTCACCTGGATTTCTCGATGGTGGGCAAGTGCACGTTGTTTCTTTGACGTATTCTGCTGAGTCAACATGGACTGTACCAGCAGTAGTGCAACTTGCAGAGACGAGACGCGTCTTCAGGCGATGCACCATTCTTCAAAACGCAAATCCTGGAGTTAAAGTAGAATCAGTCACCTCAGCTGCTCAGGGATCGATAGAACACGACATTTTGGGTAACTTCCAATTCGATCTCGATCTGATAGCTTGGATAGTTGTTGAACTGCTGTCTTGGTTTCTTCTTCCATAGTTGTTCACTTGTAGGTCGATTCAAGTAGAGGCAGTAACTTCAGTGCAGTGGGTCGAGCAGAGGCTTGGTAGACGAAGGCAATGACGCAACGCACAAGTAAATCACACAATAAAATGCAATCCTTTGTTAACGTTCACACCTTACGAAGTAAGTTCTTGACTGACTGTTCTGTCTTGTCTTCTGCTTCGTTGCTGCTGCCGTCCACTCTTCGTGGAACACATTCGCACGCGCTTGGTCCTTGGCGCCTTCCGTATCTTCCGATCGTCCAGCGCTGTCTCGGCGTCGTTTACGCGCGGGATACCGGTGCGATACCGGTTCGTCCGTTGACTCTTGAGCCGTTTGAGCTGAAATCGATTTAACCGACTCGGTGAAACTGGTATTCCAACTCTCCTTCTCGACGACAGAATGATGCTTGGGATCGGATTTGGATCCGCTTGCCTTGACCTTGTCTTGTTCATCTTCTTTCAAGCTTGACATCTTGCACAACACCTTCATGTTCTGTAGCTTGTTTCGATTCAATGCCTTCGTAAACAGGTCAGCAATCATAGCATCCGTAGGCACATAATCAACCTTGATAATACCATTCTTGATTTCGTTTTGTGCAAACTTCATCTTGATGTCCATGTGCTTCGCCTTCGCACTGCTCGCATCGCTGGTCAGTTGGCTGATTGCAGCTTGATTGTCCACATAAACCTTGATTGGCAGCTTGACTTTCAATCCGATTTCACACATCATTTCGCGTAGACCGAGCGCTTCACGCACAGCCGATGACGCTGCCACATACTCCGCTTCCATGGTCGACAGCGCAATAATCGTTTGCTTCTTGCTTCGCCATAGGGCTGGTGCACCATCAATGAAGATGATGCAACCCGAGATCGACTTGCGATCCTTTTCCGACGCCCAATCTGCATCAGAATACACAGTGAGTTCCATTTCATTGCACTCACCACTTGTTTCGACGTTGATCTTGTCTTTCTTGGTCATCTTCAGGTACTGCACGATGCTTTTACCCAGGTCTTCGTTCGCTTCGGTAGGACTGTGAGTCCTGCGAGTGAGTTGGTGCACGGCAAACATGATGTCGGGCCTGGTACAACGCGCAATCCACAGCAATGACCCAGCCAACGACTGGAATTTCTGGATCTTGTCATTTTCCAGCAACACGTTGATCTTTTTCTCTTGTTGGTCTTCATAGCCGGCGACAATGGGCAGCGCTCTGGGTTTGGCGTCCTTCATCTTACCTTTTTCAAGTAATTCTTCGATTAAAATCTCTTGATCCAGTTGGTACTTGTGTTCTTGATCTCTTGACACCCTGAGTCCGAGGAAATGAGCCACTTCGCCGAGGTCTTTCACCTTCAGTTCCTTCATTTCGTCGAATAAGATCTTTACACGCTCTTGACTGGTCCCCGTGACCAATAAATCGTCCACATACACGCCCACCAGCGTGATTTCGTTGCGATTCGCCTTGAAATAAAGGCAATTTTCGGATAAGCACCTGCTGTATCCGCTTTTCTGAAGCACTTGGTCCAACAATTCATTCCAGAGTCGCCCAACTTGTTTCAGTCCATACAAACTCTTTCGTAGTCGTAGCACCACTTGTTTTGGGTCTTGAACATCGAAAACTTGCATGATTTCTTCGTTGTTCTTGTTTACCATCTTGGCTCCGCTCACCACATCGGTCAAGTTGACTCCGCTTGGCATCTGCATGTAGATATCCACGTCTTCATCGCATTCAGCCTTCACATACGCGTTCGGGGTGTCTGCATGATGGGCTGGGACCTTCCATTTGGATGCCATAGTCATGAGAAACAGCGCGGTGTCGAGGGTCATTACCGGTGCGAACGTCTCGTAGTATCTTTCACCATATTGCTGCTCGTTTCCACAAGCAACCAAACGCGCTTTAAACCGTTCAATAGACCCATCCGCTTGCAGCTTGGTCTTGAACACCCACTTGGAATGCAACGGGTTGCTGTTCTTGGGACGCTTCATCACTTCCCACGTCTCATTTTCCTTGAGTGCACCGATTTCCGTATCGATGGCTTTCTTCCAGTTCTCCTTCTGTTCGCTCAGCATGGCTTCGCGATACGTTTTGGGGTCCTTTTGCACCAAGTTGTTGAGGATTGATCGCATGGTTCGACCACGTTCACGTATCGATCTGGTCCTTGGTCCATCCACGTTGCTTGTGGTGCTATCGACTGCTGATTCCTCCACAGTGGCGGGAGCTTCATCGTCGCTCGATTCCGATTCATCGTCTTCTTCTTGGCGGCGATTCAACTTGGCATTCTGCTCCTCAGTGAGCGAGCGAATGTTCTGCACATGCTGCGTGACGGTCACCACATTCAAGCTTGGGATGTAGACCTTGTAACCCTTCGTTTCTTCAGATCTGCCGAGGATTCTGGCGACTCTGGCTCTTGGTTCCCAGGTCTTTCGTCCAGTCTAGCGGTGGGCGGTGCAACGCGACCCAAATGCCACGATCTCGCTCAGGTTGGGTGCTTGTCCGGTGAGGAAATGGAATGGTACCATCCGCTTTGGATTCGCACGCGTTGGATGTAACACAACCAATACGCTGGCTTCGCCGGCGAGAGTCGTTGACTCTATTGGCCGTGCACACACCTCGGCAGAGGAAGAAACCCAAGTGGCGGAGGGACTCAAGCTCTTATTGAGAAGTGAAGGTTAAAGTCCTAAAAAAACACATGCAAACATGAAACTTCTCTACACTAATGTGTCTCCTACTGTGGTTTGGCTCAGGTCCACTAATTAGGTAAACTACTGTAAGAAGGACGGGAACCGTCCAGTGCTTGGGGTAGCCATTGGCTCAAGTACCGGTATCGAACTGGTTACCCTCTGGGACCAATAATACAGTACTCTCGGACTTAGCCGAGCCAAACACAACAACATTGATGTTGGACTTAGTGTGAACCACACTGTATGGCGAATAGCGTGGTGCACGCTAAGGAGCTTGGTGTGACACAAGTCACGTGGCATGTAACCCTGTTGCATTGGACACCTGTTCATCACATAGCACGCGTACAACACAGCGTCACCCCAGAAGCGCATCGGCAGATTCGACGCGAACCCCAAACTCCTGGCCATGTTGACGATGGCCCGGTGCATGCGCTCGGCTTTGCCGTTGCTGACGGAGGAATTGACCTCGGTGACTTGGCGTGCGATGCCAGTCTGCTCACAAAACAAGTCCACATTTCGATACTCCTTGCCTCCGTCGGTCCTGAGCACGCGGATCTTGCAGTCAAATTGGCGCTCAAAGAACACCATGAAGTGTTCAAACTTCTTCGTTGCCAGCGACTTGAACTTGGACAAAAAGACTCTGCAATGGTTGCTCTTGTGGTCAACAAAGTTGATCAGATAGCGATTGCTACACCTGTCCTTTGGTGTCATTGGTCCCTTGATGTCGCTGCAGATTACTCCACCAACTCGATCTGTTGGTGAGTGTTTTCCCGAGTCGCTTTGTGCTTGAGGATTCTTGGACTGCTTTCCTTCAGCACAGCTCACACACACCGCTCTGCGATGGTCGGTGATTCGGATGTTGGACCCGGGGTCCTTCGCCATGCGCTCGATGGTGTCGTAGCTGAGGTGGCCAAAGCGGTGATGGAAGTTGATCAAAGTGTCTTCTTGCACATCTTCATCCACGGTTGCTCCAGCTTGTCGCATTACATCTCGAACAGCGAGTGGCATTGCGTTGACCATTTCGGAATAATTGGTCATACTTTGGTCGCGATTCACTTGCGCATAAAGCACATTGTCTTCATTCTTCACTTCGAACAGCTTCATTCCATCTTCACGGCGCTTCACCACTCTTTTGCCGCAGCTGTAGTCGAGGCGAAAACCTTTTGTCTCGAGGGCGACGTACGAGATGATGTTGATCGGCAAGCTCGCTGAGTAATGCACGTTTTGAGAGCTCGATCTCTCGCTCTTCACCGTCCACATTCGCCTGGAGATTCACCACACCAACCAGTCCTGCGTGCATCACTTCACCATTCGGGAGCACACAATCCACCTCGCACACCGCCGGATCTTCGAGCGCGTCTTCATTGTTCGTGAAGTGGCAGCTCGCGCCACTGTCCAAAATCCATTTGTAGCCATTTGCACTCACATCCGTGGCTGAATTGAGCTGCGCGGCCAAGGCATATTTCACTTTCTTGCCTTTTGGTTCCCTTTTGCCGGTGTCGAACGATTTCTTCTTGCAATTCTTGGCCATGTGACCCAATTCGCCGCAGCGGAAGCATTTTCTGGCCTTGTCGTCGTCCTTGTCCTTGACGTAGTTCGCGGTTTCTCGTCCGCGCTTGCTGATGTCCATCAGTTGGGCAAACTGGACCAGCTCTTCCGTGTGCTTCACCACGTCCATGCGCATTGGATCATGCTTGGCCATCATCACGTTTTTCATCTCCGGAGCCGCATACATCACGATATTCTCCAGGATGAGTTGCTCGGCGTGATTCACCTTCTCGCCCACTGCGACCAGATAGAGGTAGTGCTCGTTCCACGAGCGCGTTGGGCTCTTCTTCTTGGTGAAGATCTGCATGACTTCACCCGTGGTTAGCTTGGTTTGGTAGGAGTCGTTGAGGCGATCCAGCACATACCACAGCTGGGGGTTGTCGATCTTCACGTTGAAATAGCGCAACGCTGAGCCAGCGAGAACGCTGCTCAGTCGGTCGACCTTGATGTCTTCGCTCCAAACCATGCCGCACGCCGCTTCCGCGAAGGAGATTTGGCGCAGAAAGCGCCGTCCCCATTCTGCGAACCCGCTGCCGAGTCCCGGGTAGAACTCCTTCCCATCAAAAGGTTGGATGGTGATCTTGGACTCCGTGGCGTTCGGCGTCGTTCGTACGCGTTGGCGCTCCGGGGGTTCCATGGGCGTAAACCCCGAGTTCCGCGCTCTGAACGACTGTTCTTGAGCGAACTCGCGAAAGGCACTTCGCGCTCTTGGATCTTCGTACGGAAGCTCGAGTTCCGTCACGTCCATGGTGCCCCTGCGTCTTCTGTGCGCGGGGTCTTCTTGATTGCCGGAGACGCGCCTTGGTCGTTGGAACGAGTTCCTTTCTTCCACGATCACAGGCTTCAGCTTCTCACGGTCTTCCATTCGAGTCAAGCGCGTATTCATTCATAGACGAATCAATTCGTCCAATTTTTGCGACGCTGCCGTCGGCTCTTCAGGCTTCTTCTCGGTCACGCTTGGGCTCATAACCTCTTGAACTGCTGTCTTGGTTTCTTCTTCCATAGTTGTTCACTTGTAGGTCGATTCAAGTAGAGGCAGTAACTTCAGTGCAGTGGGTCGAGCAGAGGCTTGGTAGACGAAGGCAATGACGCAACGCACAAGTAAATCACACAATAAAATGCAATCCTTTGTTAACGTTCACACCTTACGAAGTAAGTTCTTGACTGACTGTTCTGTCTTGTCTTCTGCTTCGTTGCTGCTGCCGTCCACTCATTCGTGGAACACATTCGCACGCGCTTGGTCCTTGGCGCCTTCCGTATCTTCCGATCGTCCAGAGCTGTCTCGACGTCGTTTACGCGCGGGATACCGGTGCGATACCGGTTCGTCCGTTGACTCTTGAGCCGTTTGAGCTGAAACCGATTTAACCGACTCGGTGAAACTGGTATTCCAACTATAATCAACGCTGTGATCTTTTGTGAAGTGAGCGCTGGACGAATGAGCGAACCACGCAACGCTGTTCGTGAGGTCAACCCCCGAGCGCAAAAGGCACGACGTCTCGAGGTAGACTGAGGGAGCTTGCTTGGTCTTAACCTTGGATAGACTCTTTTGTCACAACAGGTTTTTTTGTGGACACTGTTGGAGGGGGAGGGGGGGGAAGAGCATCAGCTCTGGCTTTTTCGTGGACACAACTGAGAGGGGGGGGGGATACAAGAGCATCAACACCTTCAAAGACAGGTGAGCCACGTGATTTGTAATACTCGTCTGCTTTGTCGTATGGTTTTGTACTTGTTGTTGATTATGAAGAGTCAGTCAATCATGTGGTGCTTGCTTGATCAGCTGAGCCACACCATGTGTCTGATGTGACTTTCCAGTATTACGGTACCCAGCTGGGTCGAATCCGAAGGTGGATTCTTGCAGGATCTTGTTCATGAGCATTGTTCCACTGGTGCAAAGCAATAGCACGTGATGAGCGGACCATCCACTACCAAGACTCAGACCTGTATCTGCTCATTTCCAATCTTGCACAATCGACCACACGATTCTCCACATCAAAAACGAAAACGCGACCCAAATGACGATTTCGTCTCGTGTTCGACAGCAATTTCTCGCAGAAGAGCAAGAAGACCAACTGATTCGCATTCCACAAACCAAATGCCACACCACCTCCATGAATGCCGCCACGACCACAAGAACTTGTTCCTCACGTTACCACCAAAACAACAGAGGTTTATGGTCCGCAATGGAACATGAACGATTTCTTCAGGCTCTCGAACTGTTTCCACATGGTCCGTGGAAAGACATCGCGGCGTACATCGGTGACAAAACCGCTCGCCAAGCCATGTGCCACGCGCAAAAGTACCGTCAAAAGATTGCGAGACGCAAAAGAGGACTTCAAATGAGCCAAGGGGGTGAAAGACAGGCGTCACACGATGCCTCAGCTAGAACAGAACCAAGTGATCAATACCAAACCTTTGGCCAACAAAACAAACATCACCAAGTCGAATCGTCAACTGAAGTTTCAGTGGGTCGACTACCCAAAGGAACAGGTTGTCCAAACTCGCCGAGTGTGGTTTCATCGTCTTCAGCAGACAATCTCTTTTATCTGAGCTGGAACGAGTTGCTAAGTGCTCAATGGATCGATGCAGGCTCGCTGCACCGTCAAACTCAAGATTCACAATTTGCTGGCCCATTTGATACTCTGGTGCAACAACACCAGCCGATCATCACCGATTCCTTCAGCGATTTGCTTCTTCACGATGATAACGAGGGGCTTCTCAGCACAATGAACGAGTTTCTTCAATAATGGAGCCAACTCTAAGCCGTGGTGATCTCATCAGAGCAATCCATTCTTTGAAAAAAAAAGAAACTCCATTGACCAGCTTTTAGAGAAAGAATACATCGCTGAGGGCTTGCAGCAGTAGCACTTGAGTAGCTCAACAAACCCATGTATGATAATCGTTATGGCACGATAGAGTTACGAGCTTGAGAAATGCAACCCCACGCAACCACCAAAGTGGTCACTCTAACCTCTGCTCTGACAAACAGAATATAATTGATCAGCACATGACCTGTTCTGTTTGACGCGTCCTGCAAGCACGCAATGGTGCTGTTTGATCCTTGGAATGGACAATGCCGCGCTTGTCTCTAGCAGCGAGTTTTGTGTGTGCTGAAATTGAGTTTGAATGCATGAAACCAAAGGAACCAGCGCCGACAGAGTGCTCCCAAAGCGATACATCTCTACAATACGCACGACATGCTTTGCCATCCAGATGGGTATTGGTTTGTTGAACAAGCATCTCTTGATGTGATCTTCAAGCGGATCCTTCGACAGCAAACAGCTTTTCACATACGACGCTTGTGCCTTGAACATTACTTTGTTGCATGGGGGAGCTGATAACCATCACGTGAATCAAAGCAAATTGGAAGATAAACTGGTTCAGTATTCACCAATTTCCAGACCTGCTGTATTCTCACGATTCCTCCGGTCCTGGTCTTTGGAGGAGAGATGCCGTTGACATCCACCGTGCAATGAATGATCATGCAGCACAATGGTCCAGTTTCACTACATGCTTTTCTGAATGGTGATGAGCTGTCTACTCAGATATTCAGATGCTTGTGATCATCTCTGAAGGGGATGGATTGTGGCGAACTGGGTCGCGCTGTGGATGTGCCCAGTGCCTGCTCGTGGTAGCCCCATGCCAATGCCAATCATGTGATGCACATCCAAGAAGGTCAATGAATGGATGGGCGTGGCTTCTGGAGTGACGGGCTGTGCAGTATGAAATCCGTGTGAGGATCTCGTTGGATTGCTGAAGGTGATCGTCTGCCATTGTTTGCCTCCATCCATGCGAATCTCTTGGTTCATGTGTGGCCCTCATTGTCGGATTGGCTTCACGCAACAGATTCTGCAAGGTTCAGGAAAGCATAGAATATAGCAAGAATAGAAACGAACGGAGCTATCAATGAAGCCATCAACGTTTGAAGCCTTCGACGAAGCTTTCGTTTGGAGATCTTCTGGGAATCGGCTCCATTCATCACACAGTGATCCTCGGTCTATGACCACCCAACGGCACTTTTGGACGACAAGGTAAATCACACATCTAGTAACTCGATCTAGCGCGAGATTTGGTCGTGAAGACAGCTGCGTTGGCTGGCGAGATCGCTATCTTCACCGTTGGGACACGATTGGAAGAGATCGGCGCTGATCAAGTAACTAGTCAAAATCTCTTGTCGACGACAGCAACGATTCAAAGCACTCCTATGCAACGGCATGGATACGGTGACACCCACAAAACGTCAAGATCAGGAGCACTGTTCGAGTACACTCGAACCGGATACGCCATGGGTTCTTTTGTCAGAATCGACGTTGCTGAGTCTGGGCAATTCGACTTCCATCGTTGCCGGCTTTGGGCGGTTGGACGAGGAGAGCTCTTGCTTTGGATGCCTTTATAGGTGTGACCAACGTGGAGTGGGATTCAGGACTTCATCCATCCATCGAGATAACTGGTCTGTGACGTGAATTCCACCGGATCTGGGGTCCTCTTGTATCGGGCAGAAGCGAGTCCAGAGAGAAAAAGAACCGCCTTCGCTATCCAGAGCCAGAAGTTTCTGCTCGATTGTGGCAGATTGTGGGTTGACGCGGAAGACAACGCATTCAACCTCTGGCGAGCCCATTCGAGCCACGAACACGTGCAAGTTTCGCTGAGAAAACTGCACACGTGGACCAAAGAGAGGGACCTCTTGTGAAGCCATTGCAGAGCACTGGAGTATCAGCGACCACAAACTTGGTAGTGTCAAGGGAAAAAAAAGCTGGAAGGGTCAAATAGCTACCTCTTTTGAATCCACAGCCATCGACGTGGAGTGAGGTGATAGGGAGAAGGTCTCAGCCGGGCCATTAGGCGTGACCGTGCGCTTCTTGTCGGGTTCTGTTCAAGCGATTCATTGACTGTCTTTCCACCCAGTGCGCAGTCCCAACGAGCGAGCCAGAACCAAATCCAAATCCAAATCCAAAATGACTATCACCTACCGGGTGCGCCAACAGTTTTACGAACGAGAAGAAGTCACCAAACAATGCGATCTGAATCAGAGTCATTTGATTCGTATTCCTCAGTCCCGGATCCAATCCAAGGTTGAGTTGGCAAGCTGTGAGACTCAATGCCAACAGCAAGCAGATACTTCATCTGCAACCCCAACCAAGTCCAGTCACAATCAAATGTGGACTGCGGCAGAACACGAGCGGTTTCTCGAAGCACTGCAAGTGTTCCCAAGAGGTCCCTGGAAGTACATCGCCGCCTACGTCGGCAATAAAACTGCCCGGCAAGCGATGTCCCATGCGCAAAAGTATCGCCAGAAAATCGCGAGACACAAGCGCGGTTATCGATCACGTGGACGAGCCAGAAGCAACTCAAGTGTGTCGTCCACTAAACAATCCGCAGCAGGCGACGCCGCAAGAGAACAACAACAACAACAACAATGGAATCAATCACGAGATCCAACTCTTCCAAAACGACTGCCGCGTTTGGCTTCGTTAGAGCGTGTGCAAGCGGATGCATCAACAAGAAGAGATCGGTTTCGTCGGAACAGTCCGTTCTCTCCAATTCACGTTTCCTCCTCTCCGATAACCACGTGCTTGGGTGAGTTGGATAGGACGAACATGGCGAAAAACCGCATTGATCATGCCTCGCATGTTCATACACCGACCCATCATCAATATCATTACTATCTCCATTCCCAGCCTGATCTTGCTCGGGGTTTTCCGCGTCTTTGCTTCAAGCACATCAGCCACCTACCACCGATGGCTCCAGACTTTGGTGGGTCTTCTGGTAGCTCTGTGGGCCGAAGCGATGTCCGTGAAGGAATGCTGTATAGTATGGCCGAGTTTTACGACAGCTTAGGAGACGTGGAGCCACTTGGCCCATATCACTCCAAACCGACATGGGATTCCTTGGGGTACAAGGACGCAAACAGGGTGTTTCACGGTGCACTTACCCAACAGTCGGGATCGCTGCTGTCGCCTTTGAGTCATCGTTGTTGAACACAACAACACTCTGGTGGGAGTCGGATAGTGCATTTCGTTGCAGTCTTATTGGTAATCGTCCACGTTTGGTTTTTGTCTTGTTCTTTGAATCGCAAGTGTTGAAGTTGGAAGCACATCACACGGAAGCATCGATGGATTGATCATGTTGGCAAACTCAAGAATCCTGCAACAATGCATCTCGGGACTGTATAATTTCGGGAGACGACTTCTCTCGCGGTTGACTCGCGTGTTTTCGCAACTCCAAAACTCGATCATGCGACAATGACGAGGGGGCACGCACCTTGGCATGAAGTGGCAGCGGTGTATTCCGCCAAAACGCTCAGCTAACTTGATGTGGATCCACCTTTGTTGCTTCTGCTCAACTTCAAACAGCCATTTACAACCTCGCACTTGTTTCTTCTTTCGTTGACATCCGATTGTTCCGACGACCGACGATTTGACGGTCGCAAAAAGCGCGCATCCCGCCGGCCTTCGAATCACCTATTGCGCCAACTGTGAGGTTAGAACCCCAGGAACAAATGACTCGCGCAATCGACAGACAAGCGAGTGTGGACCAAGCATTTGTGGAACCGCCATCGGTGATGGCGCGCGCAGCCAACGGCGAAGAAGCGCTGGATGCCAACAAAAGCGTTCAAGGATGTCCAAAAGTGCAAACAGGGTGGAACGTGTGGGACACAGGACTGTCCAAAATGCGTGCGTTGACGCCATGTTGAAGCGGGGTAGTAGTGATGATCGCTTCTCACTTAGGGCGAGAATGGTTCCCGTGAATTGCTTAGAAAAAGGCCCATCCCACGCATAAAAGAACGTTCAGTCGTTCCAGATGTGGCCAAAATACCAGATGGCTCAGCGATCATCAGCTTGGTTGGCAGCTAATCTCAGTATCCATTGCATGAATGCAGGTCATGCAATGGCAATGACTGTCGCCACCAACTGTTTACTTGAAAGAGACTTAGTATCAAAGTCGACACTTCCCACCAACCAATTACAACAGAACAATAGATCGGTTTGGCATCTTGAGTGATGGTGCGCCACGTAGCATTCATTACCTCACCAAACTTTTTTTGAACTAGATTGCGCTGAGTCAACAGTGCGTGGTGAACATACTGATCAAGTGTGGGTGTGGATGGCACTGGAGCATTGCTGCCTGCCTGTCTTTGCCTTCCATTTGGGTTTGTCGAGAGTTTCGACGATTCGGTCATCGGTGACAATAATAAGACTCTTGGGTATGAATTAGAATCAGCTTCACACAGTTTCTGCTGTTCATGGCTGAGATGGCTTGACAATTCTCTACAAATCTCTCGATCACACGTTTGCTGAGGTGGTGGATGTATTTGGTTGAAGTGAGGTTCGCATCACACACGACTTGATGGTGCGTTTGCCACGAGGAAGCATCTTAGAATTCGACGGGTGCAGATTCCAACCTCTGGTTGGTCTATTGGACCCTCGCCCCCCACGAGAACGGACGTGGAGTGCCTACAGTCACAGGATTGATCCTTCAAAAACCCGGCAAAGTGAATCGTCATTGGCAGGTGAACCACAAAATGTGCAAGTTTCATCAAACGGCATCGACTGTCTTTGTACTGGGTTGTTGGGTACAAAAGTCAGTCCAGCACCAAACTCTAACATCTGCTTTGCTGATCAGCCGAGCGGTCACATGTGTGACCGCGATTCACAAAATTGAGGTATCCATCCGATCGAATTCGGGGTGTTTTTGCTGGATCTCTTCGTTGCGTCGGTTCCAGTGGTGCAAGACGAACGTACCGCCGGTGAAAAGACCTCAATCTCCACGACCCGATCCTCTGAATCAGCGGGGAATCTAATCAGTTTCCAAATCTCCCACACATCATCATAAGTCCATCGAAAATGACCATCTCGTCTCGTGTTCGACAACAGTTTCTTGCCCAAGAAAATGATGACCAACTGATTCGCATTCCACAAACGAAATGCCACGCACCGTCGCCGTTTGCTACGCCTTCTTCCTCGTCCCAATACCATCAAGAGAGCAAAGGTCTCTGGTCTGCGCTCGAACACGAACGATTTCTCCAGGCACTTGAGCTCTTCCCGCACGGTCCGTGGAAACACATTGCGGCGTACATCGGTACCAAAACGGCCCGTCAAGCCATGTGCCACGCGCAAAAGTACCGTCAGAAAATCGCAAGACGCAAACGTGGTCTGGCAGGAAGCCAACGAGCAGACACACCAAAGTCCCCGACCGTTGCTGCCGCCATCACAGCACCATCGAAATCTCAATGTGAAGAGCATCAGAGCAACCAAGAACACAAGGATCGTCACATCCCCAACAATGCAAAGTTTGCGCCACCAGAGGCACAAACGCTCTATCAAGTGCGCTGCCCAAGCTCACCAAGTGAAGTATCCTCCTCCTCCTCAACGACCCAATTGGATGTGAACTGGACCGCGTTGCCGAATGCCCAGGAATTCAAGTCTTGCTTGCAGTACCCTCAGACTCAGCATCAACACCTTGTCGGGCCGTTTGATGCCTGTGTGCAGCATTCAAACAAAGGCGATTCCTTGAGTGACTCACCTCTTCAGGATGATCACGAGGTGCTTCTCAGCACGATCAATGAGTTTCTCGACAGTCTCGAGGTGCACCAATTGGAATTGCATTTCTGAGGCATTTGCGTGAAATCTGCCAACCGTGGATTGTCACCATATCAACTCCCAAACAAGTGTCTTCGTTGTTTGTGTGGCCGTCCATGTCCACTTTCATGTTAGAACGGCGGGGAAAGAATCTGTACCATACCTTTATATGAACACCATAGCAAGTGAAGAGAGAATCGTCGGAGCAGCACCAATAACAAATCATCGAACTGCATTTCTTCATTTGTTTCAACGAAGCAGAAAGGACGATTAGCAAAAGATGTTGGAAGTGCACTTGCGTGGACGCACAAGGGTTGTTGAAAGACAGATCAGCATGTACGACCTGTTGAATGGGGAAGCAGCTTTAGTACCATCAAACATCATCTCATACGTGCAAAAGTGCAAGTGTTCTACTTCGTTGTTGGCTTCAGAGAAGACTGCCAAGGTGGTGAAGTGGAGCTGATTGTTATGCAAGCATCGCAAGCTTACATATATGGACATCACCCATCCAACTGCACTGCAGTTGAAGCCGAGTCAACAAAACGACCAGAAACGCAACCAGCAGGCCAGATGAGAATCAACGCGAGCTCTGCAGTCTCGCCCAACTTGTGCGGATCACTCCACCCACCAACAGCAACAAAAAAAACTCTGGGACCAACGAGAGATTGACATAAAGGAAACTTCTGCTTCAACTGCTTTGGGCAACACAGCCCACTACGCTCCATCTTCGCTGGCTACTAACTAGGCAGCGATCTTGAGTGATCGTTTGAGCCAATATAATGGTTCGTGAGGAGTTGCGATCGGTCCACCCACTTTTCTGGCGTTGAGTCTACCCAATGAACTGCTTTGTTTGAACTAGAGGCCTCACTTAACACATCGACAAGGACGGGAGGGTCCTCTTCGATGAGGAATCACCATGCCGAGGTGCTTGTCTATGATCGCGATCGACCGCAAAGTTGTCTTGGACTCGGAAGATCTTCGACTCCAAGTTGGTCTTCCCAGTGGTTCACTTTGTCGAATGCACCGTTGGTTCGTACTTCCCAGAATCTCAGGTAGCAGCCAAGCAAACAAAGAAGAGCTTTCTCGTGTCTTGACGGTCAAAGGGATGGTTGAAAGGAAGAGAAGAGCAAGCGCTGGGGGATGATACACCTTCCTGCCACTAGCGTTCGCTAAAGCATGGCAACTGCAGCACGAAACTGAATGCTTTAGTCTTGAGATCAGAGAAGGGATGCATCGCAAAATGGCTGAGTTTGTCGATTTTTAGGAGAAGTGGAACCCACTCAAATCAGTGTTTGTCGTGTTTCATAGAGAGGTGGCACACACAAGCCTGGTTGCCATGAGGCATCGTTCTGTGATCTGAAGTGGTTCTGGCGTGATTGGATTAGGGTCAAGTGGAAGGGCAAAGCTTCAACGAGATCGGTGGCTGTGTGATGCTGTCGCTTTGTTCGATTCAAATACACCCATAAATCTCCAATCGTTTGGTTGGCCTGACATCCAACACTGACGGCGATCACATTTGCTAATGATTCCTTTCACCCCTATCTTCACGACTCTGGCGCACTTGAGGTATTCCACTTACACAACGCCTTCGACCTGCGCGTGAGGTGGCAGCCATCTGCATGCATGCAAGACGCACGAGCTCGTTGGTCCTTTGACTTGCCGCCGCGCAAATAAAGCTTCAAAACAACCAAACGCTTTGTTCAACTTGCGCAATCGGATCCGACATCTCCGACGACGAGAGTTCATGTCACAAACGTTCAGTGAATCAACGTTTTCCAACCTCTCAACGTACGGGATCGCCATCAAACAGTTGTGATTGGCAGCAAAACAAAGCCGAATCAGCCACGTATACGATCCAAAAGAAATCCAGTTTGGAGGCAGCGACATGAGCGTTGCCTTGTCAACCACCATCACAATGCAGCCATTCTTTTTCGCTTGATGAATGCGGGGCTTCATTCTCGCATCCATCACCCATGATTGCCAGTGCGAATACACCATCAGGTTATGCACAAGCCCACCCAACAGCTGGGCGCAGGTTGTTGCTATTAGATCCAAAGACTTTTTGCATCTAACAGCAACAACCTGCGCTCACAAACACCTAGTAAACTGCAGAAACTTGCATCCAGAAATGGTTACAAGCGATACCAAACTCTTGTCGGTATCTTGAACTCTCTGCTGCTCTTCACCACTCCCTCGAATTCACGGCGGTGGGCAAGTGAACGTGTCTTTTTTGGCCTGGATTGTTGTTCGCAGTAGCGTCGTTTGAGATGGTTCGAGCAGGTGGTACATACTACCAACTTGCACAGACGCAACAATGTGAAGGTCGATGTGTCATCGAGAATCACCAAAACCCTGGACTTGAATTAGAATCAGTTGACGTCAGTTCAGCTTACTTGGTCCAGAAGGCGCATCTGGGGCAATGGCCAACTCGATCTCTTGGATTTTGCACGAGAGAAGATGGCAAAGCTCACTTGTATTTGGTTTGAAGTGCACGTTCTAGTGGTCTGGGAGATGGGTGAACCACTCGCCAACTTGATCGTTATCGCTGTTGTTATCAAGCGAATTGGAGGGCGGAGCAACGAGGTTGTGAGGTCCAGACGTTATCCAGATTCGCGTTTGGTCAGACTTGATTGGTTTTTGGGTGCAGGAGGTTTGTGATTTGAACGGTGCAGGAGGTTTGTGATTTGAACGCCCACAGGTCCCGGATTGATTTTTCATAAACGCTGCAACAGCAAAGTGTCAACACCTTCAAAGGCAGGTGGGCCACGAGAATTGCAAGTTTCATCAAGTCCTTTGTCCGTTTTGTGCATCTTTGTCGGGTCCGCAGAGTCAGCTGAGCACAAAACCTGACCATCTGCTTGCTGATCCGTCGAGCCGTCACATGTGTCACTGCCCACTTCACAAAGTTACGGTATCCAGATGATGTGTTTGGTTTTGCAGGAAACTGAAGGACCGCCGTGAACAGACCTTGACGTTTTGGGCCATTTGACCCACCCGCATCAACTGGATCCGCGGCGTGGATTCGCTCATTTCCAAAACTCCGTACTCGCTCACACATCCAAGCCAACACCAAACAAAAACGGCAACGTTCATGACCATTTCGACTCGAGTTCGCCAGCAATTCTTGGCCCCAGAGCAACAAGATCAACTAATCCGCATTCCGCAGACCAAATGCCACATCGCGTCAGTGCTTGCCACTACCTCCAGCTCGAATTGTTCGTCAACCCACCATCAAAACAGCAATGGTCTTTGGTCGGCGATGGAACACGAACGATTTCTTCAAGCTCTCGAACTGTTTCCACATGGTCCGTGGAAATACATCGCAGCGTACATTGGCAACAAAACCGCTCGCCAAGCCATGTGTCACGCGCAAAAGTACCGTCAGAAGATTGCGAGGCGCAAACGAAGCCACCAAGTGGACCAACGAGGAGGCAAATCCAAATCAAGTGAGGCGGACACCTTGAGTGGGCCAACGAAACCACCACGACAAGATCAAATGCCCAGTCAAGAGACTGAGGGTAATCAAGAAGGACGCAATCAACCAATCTTGTCCAGTGCAAAGCCTTCGGAGGCAAACCCAGCCACTCAACGACTGATCGTGACAAGCTGTCCGAGCTCGCCGAGCGAAGTCTCTTCACCCACAACCGACGAGCTGATCGAATTGGACTGGACAACGTTGCCGAACACTCAAGAATTCCAGTCATGCTCTCAGTACCATCAAACTCACCACCAGGTTTTTGTTGGACCGTTTGATCCACTCGTGCAACACCACCACCACCACCAACCTATTGCCAGCAATTCCTTCAGTGGTTTGCTTCTTCAAGAGGACCACGAGGTGCTTCTCAGCACCGTGAACGAGTTTCTCGATAGCCTTGAAGTGACGCAAGTGGATTTCCATTTCTGAGGCATCACCCGAGTCATCCAAACATTCATCGCGTTTGGCATCAACTCTTGGCAACCAGTCCTGAGATCCCGTGCAACTTTCGAGAACAAGATTATAGATCACATATGTAGAAATACTTTGCAAATCAAGACTTTCAAACCATATACCAGTAGCACAACCCACGAAAATAAATCCGTTCATGTCATTCATTCATTGCCTTTGAGCTCCTTGGAAAGTGAAAGAGAGAGAGAGAGAAGTTTCATATGTTTATCACTGTTGCACCACAAGGTGGAATCTTGCACACAGCCAACTGCTTGAGTTCTTTTGGTGGGACTGGGTTGATTAACTTGATCGACTCGTTCGCAATCAACACTTATACTGATGGAATGGACAACTCGTCGTCCTGGTGAAGAATGCTCGGGAGCGAGAACAATGAAAAGATTCAAAAATTGACTGGACGATTTGGAATGAGATGAATGGCCCGCACGCGATCAGTACATGTCGATTTGGCATTTAGCCGACCAGTGATGGGGATCAAACAGTCCTCCATGCTTGGGCGCCATCAAGAAGGCTTGTACGAGTTGGTGTTCTCGCTGTGAGGTTTTGGATGAATACGATGATTGGATGCATTGAGGCCATGTTTGTCAGCTATGGAGGAAATCGGACTTGTTCTCTTCATATGTCGAGTCATCAAACACCCGAGGAACCATCTAATCAACTCATCACTTCGTCGAGACATGGTGACATCCTTTGCAAACGCGCAGTTTCAAACCAACCAGTTTCATTGTTGCGAGTGATTTGCGATGGTGTAGACGGACTTCGAGGTAGGGTGCTCACATTTGATGTGTATACGTTTCGGGATTGAGTTCAAGCAGATCAGACCAATGTCAGATGGCATAAGAGAGAATACCAGTGTCCAACGTCCAGAATCTAAACTCAACAACGTGACTAAACGACTGAGAACTGCAAGAACCTTTGTACAGCGGTGTTTCCTATCCTCATCGCCAGACAACGACTGACTCTGCAACATCCGTTGCAAGTGGTTAATAGTCGCGGAATGCTTGCAGACCAGCCGACGGAGCCCAGCAAGTTATCACTTTTCAAGACTCCGATATCAGTTTGTTCTGTGTTGGTTTTTCGTCGGGCAGCTGGGAAATTATTATGCCTTGCGTGGATCCTGCGTGGTCTACTGATCCGGAGGCTCCGAACACTGGCTTGCTGAAGGAGGTCGGATGCTTTCGTAGGATCTCTTTCCTCTGATTCCGCTTGATTTACTTGACTCGCCCATGCTCTCACTGTCGTTTTCTCCTAGTCACCTTCAAGCCCCGCACAAACCATATCCAAACAAGCAACACAAATGACAAGAGTATCAGGCCACTGGCCGAGCGCAGCCTACAAAACCGCTTTGTGTGGTCAAGAACGAAGATGAGCGTGCTGGTAGCCAAGGGAATATCAAGTTCCCGATTTCTCGAGAATCTACATTCCGCCACTTGAGAATAAAGCACCAAGAAGCCGGTTGTATCCAGGACAAAGATCTGCCTTTGCTCTTTCTTTGAAACTGATGATTAGCGGTGTCAAGTCTGTAGTCTTTTGTTTTGGCTAGCAGCGCTTGCATGTGAAGCCATCCAGTCGATCATATTCCGCAACCACCTGGTGATTTTGTCGTTAAGCGGGCTTCCAAAGATGGAATCGCACACCTAAGATGCTCATCACACGCTCGCGATACTATACGCTGATGTGGGCAACCTGGTCAAGTGACTCGAACATGTCATCAAGTCGCCAACCAGAACCACCCTGATGACAACCATCAAAGCAAGTTGTCGTCCTCGACGCTCTATCCAGTCAGCGGTGATAATTGGAAACCCACGTGTTTATGTCGAGGTACCCATCCGCTTAAGATCGATGCTAGGCATATTTCTAACCTCCATGCAATCTTTTGACGTGTATCGGAGAGGATGCTACGAAGCTGACGTTGTGGACTTCGATGCTCACAACTCATGAAACTGCGTGAATGTGGGATCATCTGAACCAGGTCGGGGGGTTGTGAGACTTCTTTTAATGGAGCCAGGTCCCCGAGATAGTGTTACAATACATGAATACGACTGAAAAAGCGCACAAGAGGATGAATGAGAGCGAGTTGGTCGTGTGCGCGTTGAAGGAGCATACCCGCGCGGTATATGCGGAGGCGGGCCCAGCGCGAACTCCAACGAGTGAACAACTGGCCGACCATAGAATGGATAATCTGTTTGTTTCGGTACCAGGTCCCCCAGGTATATGGCTACCAGAATCTGGCCATCAACAAAGATTTGTGCTGGGCTTCCTCCACACCCATGATAATGCCCTGTAGCCATTGGAATCGAGACCCCTCTTTGCCAAAAAAATGGCTTCTACGTGTCAAACGGAAAAATTGAAGCTGTGCACATTTCAGTACCAGTAGCTATCGGAGGTCAGTCATCGTGTTCCCTCGAGTCGTTCTCTGGAATGAGAATCAGTCTTCTCCCGCTTTTTGCGTTCTGGCACCTGTCAATGCCCGAAACTTGCAATCGATACAGCGAGGACTGGAATCCATTTCACACCGTGAGTGTTGGTTCCGCTGATGGATAAGCATTCCAAACGAATCTGCTCGGCGTTGAGTACGCGGTGACTTGTGCAAACACAATGGAGGCCACCAATGGGATCAGACAACCAACCAGCCCGTCCTGTGTACTGTAGAGTTTTCGGCGGCTTGGCTTGGCTACACGTGATAACACAAACCGGGAATGCACAAAACAAGCAGACAGCACTAACCGGCAGTTCATGTTCATGGATCTCTTCGAAGGACCTCGCTTCCTCCCTTCCATTTGGTTGAAGTGAACACCGTTTGTGTCCTCCAAGTTACAGTAGTGAGAAATCACACGACCCTGAGGAGGTCCCGAAGGAGAAACGATCAAAAGGATTGATTTTGCAAAAAAAAGACTCATGGCAGGTGTTGACGCGCTTCCAACACCTCGTGAGCCACGAGATCTGCAAGTTTCATCAAGCCAAAAGGCTCTCTGTGAACTTTTTATCAGGTGGGGTCATCCGCCAAGCAAAAAAACAGGGCAGCCACGGTTTGCTGACTGCATGACACATCACATGTGGAGATGGCTTTCCGCCACCTCCACTAGAACGTTACATTCTCTGCTAACAGCCCACGAGTGTGATGTACGGCGGATTTCTGCCACGCCTCAGACCCGACCAGAGTCCATCCACTCCATCAGCTGGTCATTTGCAAATTCCCGCACCTTCTGACAAGTCAACTCAACAAAGCCACAATGACCATCTCGTCGCGCGTTCGGCAAGAGTTTCGTGACCAACAACAACAACAACAACAACTCATTCGAATCCCACAGACCAAATGCCACACGTCGTCCTCAACCGTCGCGAGTTCGGCCATTCCTTCATCTTCCCACAGCCAAAGGAGCAATGGTCTCTGGACCCATGCCGAACATGAAAAGTTTCTTGAAGCGCTGGAACTGTTTCCACATGGCCCATGGAAGCACATCGCCACGTACATTGGCAACAAAACGGCTCGCCAAGCCATGTGCCATGCGCAGAAGTTGTTAGAAGGACAACTGCCAATTTAACTTACCGATAATTGTTAGTATCGTCTAAGTGGCACTTCAACTAGGCTTCTCAATATCACTCTCTATTCCTCTCAAAACTACGCGTTGCGATCTTTCTCATTGGATCTTCTCCTCCAGTGCTCGTCACGAAGAACTTACCTCAGCGCCATGGACGACGATGGACTATCGAGGTTGTTCATGCCTGGCGAACAGGTTATGAGCCCAAGGTACGACTCTGAAGAAGAAACCAAGGACGAAGACTATGGTGTTTCACCACATGAAAGCCCCGCCGCGCCAAATGCGGCCAACGCGCGCGTCAGCAAGAAAGGTGAGCGTCAAAGATCTACGCCACTAACTGATGCTGAAGAAGACAGAGAGTCAAGACGTCGCAGCGACTACGATCTCGGTGAGGTCATGATGACCATGTTCAGGGAAATGAACAACCGATTCAAGACGTTTGAAGACAAACTGGTCGAAATGGACCGAAAGATCGCGCAAGAGCAAGATCGGCAGCGACCAAATATCGTGCCGCGTGCCACGACACCGCCGTCAATCGGAAGACCAATGCGCTATGAGTCCTTGGGAAGCGAGCTGATGGACATCGATCGCAACCCACCGCGCGGAAATGTGTCGTTCTTTCGGCCTGTGATGCCACAAACCCGCATCCAAACGCCGTCGCTCAAGCAACGAAAGCTCAACATCCGACCATTCGATGGAAAGGAGCTGTATCCAGGCCTCGGCGCCGACTTGACCACGTGGGGCTGGAAGTTTATCCGACAACTCGAGATGGCAGAGCGGTCATGTGGATCCGGATGGCCCGAAGACGTGAAGATGGAAGTCCTCAGTGAGAATCTCACTGAAATCGCCGAGAAATACTTCGAGAAGAATCGCGACCTGTGGTGGAACGAAAACAATGTGTTATGGCACTCGATGAATCGACTCCCAGACGCCCTGCGACCGAAGATTTCGCACACTACAGCGCTGAAAATGTTCATGCAATGCAAGGACCCAAACAGGAACTGGAGAGAGCATTTCATGTATTTGTGCGGGCTCCAAGAAGTGACCCAAGAATCCGAGAAAATGATTCAAGAAAATGTGGTGAACTACGCATCTCCAGAAGTCAAACCAATGCTACTGCCAAGGTTAAATCTCAGCCGCACCGACTACAAGGGACAAACAGGTGAGTTAATTGAATTCATTGAGGAAATGTTGCCCAAGGAATATCGCAAGCCGACTGTGAACTTCGCCGGACACAACAAGAAAAGATGCGACTTCTGCAAGAAAACGAACCACAGCTCTGAAGACTTTTACAAGAGCAAAAGCAGAAAAAGCATCGACTCCAAGTCGCGCGTGCACTTTATGTTATCTATTCAAGGAAACGAAGACGATCAGTGGATCCTGGACACTGGATCCAGCAAGCACTACCAACAACCGCGACTGGCTGTTCAACGAAGAAGAAGAAAACACTGAGGCGATTCTACCAAACGGAAAAGTACTCAAGACCAAGCTCAAGGGTAAAGACATCATCGAAGCGTTGGTGAATGATAAAGTCAAGCGCATCCAAGTCAAGAATGTGCATTGGAGTGAACTCGTGCCGCGAAATCTGCTTTCGTATGGTGCGCTGGAGAAGTCAGGTGCAGAAAATGGTGGTGGAAGCGTGTTTGTGGGAGAAGAACGTGCTTTCGACGTGGAAACGAAGAATGGTGTGCTCGTTGTCAAGACCGCGAGCAACGACAAAGTCGAAGCAATCAACTGGATCAACGCTGTTGTCAACACCACACCCAGTGAAGAAATATCCAATGTCCAAGAAGACACGCTGATGAACTTTCACCTCAGGTTGGGTCACTTGAGTTTTGACAAAGTTTAGAAGCTGGCCAAAGATCGAAGATCCGGCATCAAGATCACCGACCACCGAAGACCGACCTGCATTGCGTGTGCCGCGGGAAAACAGACCAAGAACAACCAGAACAAGAAAGACAGCGGCGAAAATGCACCAGTGGATCGCATCGGAGGAGTAATCTGCAGCGATTTGAAAGGACCTCTCACTCCTGCTGATCGGAAAGGCAACAGATATATGATTGTGTTTGTAGATCACAAGTCTAACTACAGCCGAATCTTCCTAGCGAAGCACAAGGATCAAGCCGTCAAAACCTTCAAGCACTTCATGGAATTCTTCGAGCGCACATTCAATTGCAAGATACACGTGCTGAGGACCGATAGCGGGAAAGAATTCCGGAAAATCAACTTGTTCTGCAAGGACACAGGGATTCATCGCCAAAAGAGTGAGCCCTACAACCAAGCTTCGAACGGAAAAGCGGAACGGATGTTCCAAACGATCATGAATATGATCCGCGCCATGATTTCCACTTGTGGTCTGCCATACATGTACTGGGGCGATGCAGCTCAGTATGCAAGCTATGTGCTCAATCGTATGCCTACAAGTGCCAATGCGAACAAGAAAATTCCGCTCGAAGTGCTCACTGGACAGGTGCCAAACGTGAGAAAACATTGTTGTATTTGGCTCACACTGCACTGTGTACAGGCAACCCGGCAAGCGACAATCAGCGTTCAAAGCACGAGGTGAGCCAGCACGGATCCTCGGTGTCAGCGAAGAAGTGAAAGGCTACAAGTGCCTCCTGACGAAGACAAGACAAGTGGTGACCACGCAACTGTGACGAAGTGGATATTTTCCTAAAAGGATAATAAGTGAGGTTTGTCTATCTGATATGTTATACAAACAACCCAACAGTCTCATGAGATGTCAGGAAACTCAGAACTGAACAATAGGATATTGGTATGCTATGCCTATTCCAGTTCAAAACTGATGAGACAAGTATCGAGCAGAAAGAACCAACAAGAAAAGAAGTCGAGAAAAGAAGTCAAAGACATATGAACCAGACTATCCAACAGAACTCAAGGAGTATGTGATGTGTGAACACGTATGTGTGAACGGAAGACAAGAGCTCAAAAGAAGAATGAAACAATAACTTCATGAAACAAGTCCAGTGATCAAAAAGGATTTATTTTGATGACTTTTGTGGTATGAAACCAAACAAGTGGGCAATGGCAATCATGACGGAGTTGCATTGGAGTTGCATTTCATTTCTACAGTCTCACTCAAGTGCTTTGCGTTGGTGTGCTGATCCTGGTGTATCACAAGCTCATAAATAAAACGGGTTCAGATGTGATGACCGTCAAAAGAAGACGTGGGCTTTGACAGGAAGGCGATCGCAATTGAAAAGTCACTGTTGCAGAACACAACATGTGCACGTGTACCAAAGAAACTCAAAAGATGGCGCTGGATACCAATTTTGATGTTGATCGAACATTGGCAATGGAGTCTTTTCCATGGAGTTCTTCCCACCGCGTTTGATCCGATCGCTTCCCCAGTCTTTCCATTGTACCAAATGCCGTTGGTCAAAGCTTTGTTGCGAGAAGAACCTGTATGAGGTGAACTCAATCGGTTGGTTCAATGCCTGAAACGATACCATCACTTCAGCGTTAAGGAGCAAACTCATTGTCAAGCGTAATCCTAGTAGAAAATAAAAGAAAGAGAAGCGCAAGACGAGATAAACACTGTGATTCCTTCCAACGGACATGCTCAAGGCAACAACAACAACAGCAGTAACAACAGCAACAACAAGAAACGAATGGGAGTGACTCAGAGTGGACTTACATTGAATGGCTGAAGAGAAACACAAGTCAAGATGATCGTGGTGCGATGACAAGTCACGACCAAACAAGCATTTGCTGTTGGCCCAAGAAAGCTCTCAATGCTTTGAAACAGAGTACCAGGCACCCCTGGTGTTCCTAGTGCTCCTGAAGCAATGTGAACGTTCCGCAGCCTTGGGGCACAGGTGTCCCCAATATTCCTGAAGCCAGGTGAACGTTCCGCAGCTTTGGCGTACATATGCTCCTAGTGTTCCTGGTGTTGTGAATGGCTTTGATATCTCTGATGTCCCCAATGTCCCTGGAGTCCCTGAAGCTATACGAAGCTATGTGAACGTTCCGCAGCTTTGGAGTACAAGACAT
>JAMFLO010000414.1:0-27571 GCA_027475765.1 Paralagenidium karlingii
ATCGATGCCATTCTGGTCAAGTTCTTGGACACATTGCCGGACAAGACGATCTGTTACAAGACGGAAGGTCGCAACAGTGTGGTGTGGGGCTCTGGCAATACTCGACACTGGTGCCAACTGCTTCTCCATCAACAAATGCCACGGGGTCGGCGACCCCAACACCATCTACGACCGCGACGGTGGTTGCAACTTCGATTCCACCGACCAGTGTGTCTCCCAAACCCACAGACAAGCACCAACCACCAGCAACAGCTCCACCAACACCACCTGCGACCACCACAGCGTCGCCAACGTCAGCCCCACCAAACACTGGAGCGCCAGAACCCACTGACGAGCCCTTCACATTTGTCACAGCATCGCCGTTTATCATCCGAGAGGACAAGTAGAAGAAGCGCAACCCCAAGAAGACACTGCGTTTACCAATGCGAACGCGAGTTTCGATAGGACAGACGGGTTGGTTGTCTTGGCAGTGGAGAACATGTGCCGTTGGCGTGGGGTGTTTCAGTTCGTGAATACACGTCGTTTCATTGCCAAGACGCAAGCAGCGCCACTGGTGCTTGATTCGTCTCGGCGTTTAATACGTCGAGGCTTGGCCTTGCAACGTTTGCTCCTGGCAAAGACTTTCCACATTGTGACGCCGCATCCATGAAAAGAAACGAAAGGTCGTTGGGATGTCAAATATGTTCGACTCCGCCAGATTCGCCCGGCATAATAACCCATGATCATGGGAAGCTCTGCCATCACGTCCAACGCAGGTGCAACACGGCCCACATCGTTCCCACTGGGTGTTGGTGGAACGACAACGAGCAGGGGCTGGTTCTAGTGGACACCACGTCCTCGCAGCTCACGCATGCTTTCGGGCATATCAACGGTCGTCTGTTCCACGTCGCATCGACACCGCCATCGACTCGACGTCTCCTCGGTCTCTACTTTGGACTCAGCAGTACCCTCGTGCGTAACGGTTGAACCGATCACCGGGGCGGCAAAGCAAATGGTCCAAGTGATGGCGCCATGCTAAGCGAGCTACCAAAACGATGGGCAAAACCAAGTCATCAACCGCTGGGCACAACGAGGCGTTGCACCAATCCAAGCGACTTCGAGTTCAGGACTCGCTGGCCGACATTCAGGCACAGTTCCATCAAGAAGATGCCACGTTTTCACTCCGACAAGGCGAGACCGGTGCTTTGGCCAACACCTGGAACGCGAACTCCCCGCCAAAGAGTACACCAAAAGTACTCGTTTTGCCTGGAATGGACATGTTTGTGCGGGCCAAACCACCTGAAAGCAAATGCCTAAAGGTACTTGGCTCCAGACGTGGCTGCTCGTTGGCACCGATGGTACTACTGACTTCTGTGTTGAATTGACAGATGAGCATTCAAGAACTGGAGCAAAAGAAGATGTTACTGCCGTATCTGGATCAGCTGGAGTACATCAATTACCAGTTGAGGTGCGTGCGTGCCGTTGCTTTGTTATCGCCTATCCCCCGTGTCCTGAAAGGTCTAGACTAACCAACCCATCGATCGGTTGTTTGGCATTCCCCGCTGGCAGAGATCGCGGCATCTTGAAGCCACCACCCAACGCTGTCAATGACTCGTCTCGCAAGGACGCTGCTCTGTCAACGGCTTCCACCAACACCAACCGAAGAGAAGAGTGTGATGCGGTCGTTGCCCAGGACTTGTCCACGTCTCGCTATCAACAACGTGTTGGAGATTCCGCATCCAGAGGTACTGCTGCATCTTCCTCTTCTTCTTCTTCTTCCCAGGCGTCGTTGGCGTCGTTGGCGTCGTTTCCACCGTCCATTCAGTCGGCCACCAAAGGTTGGAAGCTCTCGGCCGACTTGTTGGCTGCCAAATACCCACGCTTTTGCGGCTTGATCGACCGGCCCACCATCTCGCGATTGCTTCCACGCGAACGTCCCATTGCGTGGTTGTTGCAGACCATTGAAGAGATCTTTGACGCGGTGACCCAAGTGTACATTGTCGACCCCATCGAACAAGACGCGGCACAAAAGCTTCGGGACAGTTTGTATCTCTCGCCAGACAATCACGACGACGTCATGATGATGAGTTCGTCAGGTTCACCAACCAACAACCTTGGGCCGGCTCGACCAAAGCCATCCAACGTGTCCGCGGTGTCCAAGAGTTTGCGGGGACTCTTGGACGATGAACCGCAAAAGCTGGCACTTCCATTTTTCACTCGACGCTTGCTGCTACACTCGCTAGGACTCGTGTCACTCACCGACCAGGAATGCATTGATTTGATCGCCAATGCCGAGTGCTGGAGCGAACGGTTGCCGCAAGTCCACTCGTTTTGCTGCTTTCTCAAAGAACTCTACGACGAAGACGTGCTGTTGTTCTTTTTGTTTGCACGTCATTTGCTTCAACAACAATTCCAACTCAGTCTCAAGACAAAACACAAACTCATACGCCCCCCCATTCCGCTTCAATCCCATCCCAATGGGCCTGTGCAGCTGGGTGTCGACAATGATTTGGCCACCGCGCGTTCACTGTTGGCTGGAAGCCTCGCCCCGTCGGACCCGTTGCATCTCGCGTTCACGGCCAGCACCAATCCATTTGCGACGGCCGGTAACACCAATGCCACCAACCCACGGCACTGTCAAGACGATTCGCTGTACTATGAGCTGGTACCCCACGGATTGATCGCCGATGGCACCCGCCAAGTGTTTCTGACCTGTCTGGCCATGCAACAAGTGCTGGAAGAGATGATTCTCTGGACGCTGATCAACGACTGTGTGCCATGGACCCAAGCCATCCCGGCCATGAAGCTCTCGTTGGGCAAATCATCCCACAAGACGAGGCAGGACCGGGATTTCAACTTGAACTGGTTGACACCCAAGCAAAAGCTCCACTTGCAGACGAGTTTTGCTACCAAGCTGGCACATTTCTTGGTCAAGACACGACTGGCACCGTTGAGCCGGTTGCAACCCAATGGCAAACTGTCTCTGGAGAGCTTTCTGGCGCTGCAGGTCGTCTTGTTCCGTGAGATCGATGCCGACATCACGGCCCAATTCAAGTACAATGACGATGGTAAGCATGAGCAAGTGCTGGCGAGTAGCCATGAGAAGCAGCAGCGTCCTGTGCAGGGGCACACAACTCACTTGGTCTGCTCTGAATGATTGCTGGGGTGTGTGTGTGTGTGTGTGGAAAACCAGGTGAAACCCTCGGCAATCTTGTGCGGTTGCAAGAGACCCGCAGCCACGACGCGCAACTGGTGCAGGATGGCGCATTGCTGGCACAACTCGAGCGAAACCTCAAGAAAATGCGCATCGAATTGTCGCAAATGGAGAAAACCAACGCCAACAACCAGTTTCGCACCCAAATTCTATTGCTCAAGAACCGTTTGGTGCTGGAACAACAAGAAATCGATCAAGTCCAACAACGCATCAAGACCACGGAAGCCATGGTGAACCAGGTCTGGGACCAGATCGTACAGACCAAGACAAACTCATCGACCACGACTAGCCATGCCAAAGCCAAAGCGGCGCCTTCCAAGCAAGGCGGCAGTGGTGGCAGTGGTGGCAGTGGTGGCAGTGGTGGCAGTGGCGGGGTCGCGGTGACGTGGAAATGGGTACCTTTGCATGCGCTCAAGTCGGTTTTGGCGCGGTTTGAATGGCATTTTGCCAAGCAATTGCATCGTCGCATGATCCAACAACAAGCCGCCAAGCTGCTGCAAAAGTCGTGGCAGGAACAAATGCAAGACACTCAATTGCGCATGACCCTCAAGATCCAACGTGCGTTTCGCCAACGTCGTGAGGCGCGCATCGCGCAACACAATGCGCTGGCCATGGTTTCTTCCGAGCGACGACAACAACTGGAAAACCAAAAGCGCCAGCAAGCGCTGGACCAAAAGAAGCAATGGGCCATGCAAGAACGCGATCGCCAACGCCTCGAAGACCAGGCCAAACAACAACAAGCCAAGGCCAAAGCAATGGAACAAGCCAAAAAGCAACAACGCAAGAACGTGTTGGAGAACCTACGCCAAGAGTTTGCCGGCAACAAGCAGCGCCAGGACCGTACGCGGCAGTTGCACCTCACCTGGTACGCGTGGCGCAAGTACATGACGTGGTGTCATCACAAGCAAGCCGCCAGCAAGTTTTGGTTGCATCTGCTCTGGCAACGATGGCAGCATTTTCGTCAATGGCTGCAAGAACTGCATCGCGCCGCGATCGTGATCCAGCGGTTTGTTCGCCATCAAAAGCACAAGCAACTGCTTCGAATCACTGCAAAAAGCAACGCCAAAAAGCTCAAAAAGGCCCAGCAGTTGTTTCAAAAGACCCAGTGGCGATATGTCAATGCCATCATGAACCACTGGCGCAGGTTGACGCGTCGCCAACGTCGGATTCGTCGGGAAATGCAATTCTTGCTGCACAAACGCGTGGATGCCTGGTTTTCACGATGGAGACAGTTTGTGGTCGAGTGGAAAGCTCGGAAACGCAACGCCGCCGTGTGCATTCAACGCATGGTGCGTGGCTTGCTGGTTCGCCATCGACTCGCGATCGAACGCGATCGAAAGACCAAGGCGATCACCATTCAACGTGTGTATCGAGGCCACCAGAGTCGCCGGCATACCAAACTTCTTCGCCAACGAGTCAACGGGCAAAAGTTGGGCTCCCAAGTGCTGCGCCAGCGCATGGCGACGCGCAATCAACGCAATTGCTGGCTCCACTGGAAGCATTTCACCAGCATGCAGCGGATGGGCAAGCAAAACCATCACAAGCGGTTGATGGAACTGCAGCAGCGCATGATGAACGAATGGTTGGTGTACGTGGACCATCGCGTGACCAAGCGCGCCAAGAAAACCACGGAGCGGTTTGACGCCGCCGTGAAAATCCAAAGCTGTTACAAGCAGCATGTCTGCCGCAAACGCTTTCTCGTGGCCCGCGGTCGCCATCGCGCCGCTGTGTGCATTCAACGTGTGGCCCGGGCCATGATCGCACGAAGACTCGCGGCCAAATGGAAGAGATTGCGCGGCGCCGCGACCCGAATCCAGACCAAATGGCGTCAGTACCATGCTAAACAAGTGGCCAGTGGCATGAGAACGCTCAACATTTTGAGTGCCGCACTTCGCGGCGATTACTCCAGCACCCAACGTGCCATTCACGCCGGGTTTGGCCAAGTGCGCGACCAGGAGGGTCATGGCATTCTGCACATGGCCGCGATCGCAGGGTCCAAGCGACTCATCAAGTTGTGTCTTCGCAACGAAATGGACATCAATGTGGTCAACAACAAGTTGCAAACGCCGTTGCATCTGGTGTTTGCCGTGTGTGACTTGCCTTTGAGCCAACGCGTGGAACTAGCGCAGTACATGATGGCCCATGGCGCGTGGCATGAAGCCGCTGATGCCGCCGGGTTCACCCCGTTGTTGTTGTGTTGTTCGTTGGGCCAAGTGGATAGTGTGGCAATGCTTCTGGACAAGGCCGCCGACACCACTCGGGTCACCACAAAGGGACTGAACGCGTTGCAATTGGCATTAGAAGGCAATTACAACCAACTCATCGAGTTGTTGCTACGCTACGACCAGTTTGACCAAGGAGAAGCCAACCGTCAACGGTTTGTCTTGCATACCTGTGCGGCACGGGGCTTTTGCGACAGCATGCGCGCGTTGCTGCAGTGTCCGGTGTGGTTGAACCGTCTCAACGAGTTGGACGACGACCAGGTGAGTCCACTCATGTTTGCCGTCGCAAGCAACGAACTGGACATGGCGCGATTGTTGCTACTCAACGGTGCGGATCCGGACCTAGTGGATGCCCACGGCCGAAGTGCTATCCATTTGGCCATGAGTTGTGGCCAGACGCGAGGTGGCAATGCCGACATGGTCGACTTGTTGGCTACTTCGGACGCCAACCTCAATGTGCAGGATGTGGATGGTGACACGGCGCTACATGCCAGCTGTGAACAAGACTTGCGCCTCGAGTGTACCACTCGATTGCTGTTGAACGGTGCACTGTTTCAGACCAACAAGAGTGGCAACTACCCGGTGCATATCGCGTCCAGTCTGGGCGCATTGGACACCCTCAAGTTACTGGTGCAATACAATGCCGACATGAACATGCGCAATTACAACGGGTTGACCCCGTTGGGCATGGCGCGTATGTATTGCCGCAAGCCGATTGTGGCGTTTATCCGAGACTACTTTGCCCAAGAAGAGATTGAACGCAAGGACCGTGCGTATTTCTTCAACGATCCCTTGGTGCCTCGCGACGCCACCATCACCAACGAACTGGACGCCACCATTGCACCGCCGGCCACCGACTGGACGGAACTGTTGCAGACAGCATTTTGGATGGGCACCCTGGCCGAATGGGACCAATACGTTGACACCAAAAGCTCGAATCCGTTTTATGTGAGCCACGACCCCGACACGGGCAAACAAGTGTGCACGTGGGAGACCCCCGTCGAGTTTCAAGCCGCACTGGGCATGGAATGGATCGTGCTTCGCGCGAATGGCAAGCATGGCGTGGTGGGTGCTCGCCGCAACGACATTGTCAATGAACCCGTGGAAGGCCCCGACCACCAGCAAACCCACGCCAAGCTCGAACCATCAAGACACCAGGCGAATGTACCTCAATTGTACATCTACCTAAACAAACATACGGGGGCAACGCGCACCACGGTGCCGCCAATTCATTTCCAACGACTCCAAGAAGCCGTGCAGGCCACAACGCGTCAGACCCAGTTGCGGGCCAAAGTCCACAAAGTCGCCGACGATGGGGTCACTTCGGGTGCCGAATACTTGCATTTCGTGGAGAGATTCGAGCAGGAATCGCTTCAGGAACGCAAACAATTCCAGGCAGCATTGACCATCCAACGCGCGTACCGTGCCAAACGCACGCTACGACGCGTCCGTCAAATCTGCCATGAGAACCACATTGTCGTACACTTGCAACGAGTGTTTCGAGGTCGTCTGGCGCGCCAACAAGCGCATCACAAGCGTCAAGAAATCAAAAGTGCCATCACGATCCAAGCGCTCTGGCGAGGCTTTGCGAGCCGCCAAAGAGATCGCCAACAAGGACTTCATGCGCAACGCGTGGAGCATCTTCGACGACGCCAGGCGGCGCTGCGCATTCAGACCGTGTACCGTGGCTTTGCCGCCCGCAAGGCATACCTCGCTCTGCAAAAGCAACGCAAATATGGCCCCCAAAGCTTTGGCGACTGGCAAGTGCTTCGTGGAGTGTGCCGCGTGGCGTCCACTTTCAAAGTGTGGCAAGAACTGCAGCCCATGGACCCCCAAAACCCCTTGTTTGGCACCACCTTCTACTGCAACACCATCACGCGCATGTGCCAATGGCCCAAACCAATGGATTGGGTGCAATTTGATCGCGACCAAACGTTGGAACGCACGCAACTGGTGCAAATGGGGTATACCCATGCGACCAAGCAGGCGGCCATTTGTTTGCAGCGCCATTGGCGCGCACGATGTGCCCGGATCGCGTTTGCATTGTTGATGAAAGCCGTGCATTTGATGCAGGATTGTGAACAAGCCTACTTGGCTGATCCCACCCATCTGACCAAAATGGCCAATTACGTGTTGTACTTGCACACCATTCAATTGGACTACGACCGTGCCCGACCATTGTACGCGCGGTTGATGAAAATGATGGCCATGCGTGGACCCGATGTGGCGTTCATCTTGTTTTCGTACGCGATTTTCCTCTATGTGACCCGCGAAGACGACTTGGCGGTGGTTCAAGAGCTGATTGCACGCGGCAAAGCCAAAGATCCACAACTGATCAAATACAAATTGGCGTTTTTGGGCTTTTTTCGCCAAGCCATGGTGTTGAATCCGTTGCATGCCCAGAGCAATCTCAATTACGCGGCCTGTGTGTACTTGTTGTATGGCCAGTACGATGAAGCCGCCAAGTATTTCCTTCGCGCGATCGCTGGCGATCCCCACAATGCAGGCATCATGCAACTCTTCAACGACATGTTGGCCCAGCGACGTCGAGCAAAGCAAGCGACGGCGGCTGCGACTGCTTGGCACGCTCGAGGTTCCAAGCAACGCCCCTCATCGTCCGGCGCTAGTGACGACGAGGATTCACTGGATGGATACGAGTTGTTTCGTCGATGGCAAGTCGAGCAGGCCGAGCGAGATGATCTGGAGCGTCGTCAAGCAATGAAGCACGAGCAAGAAATCACGCAACGCATTGCCGCCGCCAGCAAGTTGCAAGCTGCGTTTCGACGTCGTCGAGCCCACAAACAAGTGCGCAAACTCAAGAATCAGTGGCGTCTGGACCAACTCGTGCAAGCCAACGCCTTGCAAAAACACGTACACGAGCTGGTGGTCCACGCACTTGGTGGCGTTGACAAGACCAGTGTGACCATCAACGAATTGCCAAACGTGTTGGTCAAGCTGCAGTTGACCCCCGACGAGGCCCAGGCCAAAGCCAAAGCGTTTCGTCAGAGCCATCCAAAACTCAAACTCGTCAACGTCATGGATCTGTGCGACTTGGCCAAGACCTGGATCACCGTGCCATCACCACCTGCAGCAACCGGGTCGTCGTGTATGGAAGAGTCCACGTCAATGGCGAAGGAGACCATTGCTCTACCGCCGGGATGGCAAGTGCACTTCGATGAAGACAGCCAGCGAAACTTTTACTACAATCCAGCCACCAATGAAAGTCGATGGGATCGGCCGATGGCGGTGGATCAAGGATCGGATTGGACCCAACACCGTGATGAGCAAGGCAACGTGTTCTACTTCAACGCTCGCACACAGCAGAGTTCTTGGACTCGACCATTCTGACTGCAACAGCTGTGGAGAGGACACTGCAACGTGGTGCCAAACTTGTTTCTTTCGGCTCATGTCTTGGCTGGCGGCATCTGACCTGGTAGCAATGATGGAGCTTGATGGCGCCAAGAACTCAGCCGTGCGCGGGCACTCATGAGTAAGAGCCTTGTGCGCTGCCAAAAGCAGCAGCTTCCTGTCTGGAAAAAATCACAGAGATGATAGCGTAGGCTCGCAACTGTGGAACACAAGAACCACATGGTTCACTCGCAGAGAGGATTCCGCAACTCGTGCTTTTGGTCAAGAGTTTCTATGTGAACAAACGTCTTGACAAGGTCGCGCAAGGCACAAGGTGGCCAGCACCAAGCGCGTGTGCCTTTGTTTGAAGAGGAAGAAGACCGAAGGTTGTGCTCGAATACCATCAAAGGTCTCCGCGCAGTGAACGAGTTCTGGCAGGATAACACGATGGGGTTTCATCATTGCGGGTTGATTTCATGAGGATTCTTCCTTGCTTTGGCAGTGCAATCGATTACAGGGTTGGTCTCCGATTTGGTCGTGGCGTCAAGAGCTACCCCGTTGTGTTCTTTTCGTTAGCTGAAGCACAAGAATTCCATGTCGTTTGGACCGAAACAACTCCAAATGCTCGTCCTGCACCAGTCGCCACAGCAGATTGCGTCGATTCACGCGCGGTTGGTCCAACCAGTAGCTCAGTCGAGCCACCAACTCGTGGTGAGGAATGCGCAAAAACGCCTGTTCAGCCGTGTGGGGCACCAGAACGTGGAGTTGCGCATCAAAGACATTCACTTGGGCATCAATCTCATCCAACACGAATTGCATCACCACGAACGTGTTGGTCACTCGACCACCAAAGCGAAAGTGTACCCCAACCATCTCGTTGTGGCGGGCCATTGCTCGTTTTTGGTCGAGTTGGTGATGCTGGTGCTTGCGCAAGGCACGTTGAATGCGTTGTGCGGCACACACGCGGTGTTGACGACCCATTTGCATGTGATGCACTTTCTTCTTCGCCAGCAACCGTCTCGCCAAAGACTGGATCGCTGTCGCGCTTGCGTGGTAGAGGATTTGCTGGGTTCGGTGGGCTTCTTGCTTCAACTCGATGCGACGAAGACAAATCGCCGCCACTTGCCGCCCACAAGTTCGCTTGAGCTCCTCCAAAGATTCCCGTTCCTGCCGCAGCAGGATCGCTTGGGTTGCCATCAAGTCGCTTTCGCCTGGGTGTTGCCGGATCAGTCCTTTTGGTGAAATGCCAGGAAACAACAGCTCGAAGCCATGCGACGTAAACTCGAGAAACAGCCGTCGAGAGATCTCTTCAAATACGGCCTTGCGAGGACGCTGTGTGCGTGTGTGTGAGAAGGAGGCGGCGGTAGCACCCATTTGGCATCAGCAGTGAAAGGAAGGTTGTGAGGATTGAGAGAGAACAAGCACTGATGCTTACCATTTGCTCCAGCTGCGCTCGATAGGCTGGAATGAAAAACAAAATGTTTGGCTCCGGGATCACCAACACATGCCGCGCAGACGATTTGACCTCTAGAAAGACCACTCGCACGGTGTAGTTGAGTTGCAAAGTGACGCTGAGAACCCCGTAGAAGCTCGCGTATGATCGGTACACGAGGTGTTTGCCTTGACGAAACTGGATCGGGTAGCGTAACTCGAGTTCATTCATGTTCTACACCGCGCGGCCCACAAAGCGATTGACTGGTGACGAGGTAACACGCACAAACCAAACGGCTGAAGCCTCACTCACCTTCCAACGCAGACAGCGCACCACACGTGAGAGACATCGCAGCCAATGGGTTTCCACATACTGACACTTGTGGATCTCTTGCAGGCGATACCAGGTCATCCCTTCCGGAAGCACAAACGACAAACTGGCAAATGACACCAGCAACGAGTGCTTCATGCAGTACCGTGGGTGGTACACCACCAGCTCCACGTTGTCTGTCTCGATGCTTTCTTGTGCGTACACCATCACCAGTTGACTTCCAATCCGCGTAATGGTCACGGCAAGAAACTCGGCCATCACACGATCCAGAAGGCGTCGCTTCAACGAGCACATGAAAGGTGCCGTTGCTGTTGCTGCCCATTTGCCTGGACTGGTTGCTTTCTCAACAACCGGGAGCTTGCCAGGTGCAAGCGCCTGGGTGTGTTGGCGCGATGAAACCTTGTTGTCTTGTGGTTTGTCTGGATCGAGTGGGCCATTTGGTTGGGTTTGTTCAAGCTCGACGCTCTTTGCAATGGATCGACGACGAGCTTTAAAGTACATTTTGGTTCCTTTGGCCGTCGTGATGATCATTTCGGCGTCTGGGATGATCAATTTGGAGGTGGAGCCTTTGGAAGACCGTTTGGAGCGAAGATGCACCAACGAGGGTGCATGCTGTGGCTGCGGTTGCGAGGCTGGTGCTGGTGGAGCCACCGCGTTGTTGGTGGTGGTCATCGGTTCGCGTGGCTGAGGAAGACCAGAGAGCACTTTGAAATGGCTTTCTCGATAGAGCTGATCGACCGAGTTGGCTAGCGCATGGATTTTGGTGATCATGGTCACACACCGCTCTCGAAGCGAGGAATCTCTATGCACCAAACAACCCATACACGACCCGACTCCTCCAGCTCATCAGCACCTTTGAATCCCCCTCCCCCCCGAAAGAGTCCAAATACTCACAGTGAAAATCCGTTGGCAAAACGATGCATGTCTCTCTCCAGAAGCTGCACATGGCACGCAAGCGCTTCGTGCTGCAACACACTGTACTTCTACAAAGAATCGATCAAGGAACCGACCGTGAACAACACGGTTGGGATGCATTGCGCAAAATAGCACCAAGCACGTCGACGAACCCCAAATGGATCCTCCACCCACTCACTTGTCCACTTTCGAGTTGATGTTTCAACTGCAGAAGTGCGTCAATGGTCTGCTTGACGTGGCCCATCCATTCTTGAAGTGTCGTTTCAAGAGTGCCGCCAGACCCTTGCAAGGAACGAGCTCTGCAACAACTTGTTGCGGTTGATGATGGCGGTGGAGAAGACAGTGCAGGCAGCAAGTTGGATTGCTGCAGCTTCTTGCCTCCAGCCAGTGGTGCCACGGTCACTTGCACTGGCACAGGGGCAGCCATCATCACCGATGGTTGGTTGGCATCGAGATGGGTCAAGTGGATCGCTGTGGGATTCTTTCGAGGGTGGCTTTGAGACGGAGGTCGTGTCGTTGGAGCGGTTGCAGTGACGACGTCCTGGGATGGCGAACCCGACTTGATGGAATACCGTTGGGCTCGTGCGAAGAATGGCTGGGAAGTCAACGAACCCGGTGTCTCCGCATGTGTTGCCAGCTTGAGATGCTTGTCAATGGAAGGAAGCTTGGCTGGCAGGGATGGCTGTAGTTCTTGCGGTGGCTGCAGCTCAGTGCTTCCTGGCAACGACGCTGTCGCCGACACATGAAGCTACGTGGAGGACACGCTCCCAACACACAGCGAGATCAGCTCTCAAGGGAGGGAGGAGGGGGATCTGCACCCTGTCAAAGAACAACAAACGCACGGGTCCACCACACCTTGGCGCCACATGCCGAGCAATAGTTGGCGTCCACAGCGCAGCGAAACTGACACACTGCACATGGAACCCCTGCTGCTGGAACCTCCCGTCTTTCACGCTGGTCCAAAGCATTGGCCTTGTGGGGGTTCTTCTTGGTTTGCTTTTTGACGCGCGACAATGGCAATGACGATGGCGACGGCGATGGCGACGGCATCAATGTGGTTGAATGGATGAGGTGGAACGAGGGTGGTTCATGCCGACAAGCTAATGCTAGTTCTTCGATGGATTCCAGAAACAGATGCACACGTTCAAACAGATTCAAATGGCTGCAGTAACGGTTGCCAAAACGTCCGCTTCCCTTAAAAAGAAAACGGCGAAGTACACCGTTCGCATTAGCGGCGTTTGATGGATGCAGCAGCAAATATCATCTTCCGGATTGGATTTTTTTTTTTGGGGGGGGGGATTGCAAAGCCATCTGACGCAGGTCCAACACCCATGCAACCCGCGCTTGACATGTCCATCAACTCCACATCTGTGATGGAAAAAAGTCCTGCAGAGGATCTCCTTCAAGTTCTACGGAGTCTAATGCTCTGACAAAGCTCAACAGACAGGTGCATGGTGATGACCCTTAAGCAAAGTCTGGTGGATGATTAGACCCTGCAAAAGACCGTGTGGCTTCTAGGCAGAAACTTGAAGTATGGATTGTTCGCCAGAGTCATCTGGTTTGACGTCGTCTGCCACAAAGCCGCGCTGACGGTGTTCTCGTGGAATAAGGACAAACAAAAAACCTGATCTCGTGACGAAGCGGGCTGCTGCTGCTGCCATCCTCCACCATCGCCATTTCCTCTCTTGACGTGTTCCACACACACACAAAGAGAGAGATAGAAGGCAAGCAGAGACACCATCCGCGTCAACCGCCGCCCCCAAGTTTGTCCGCGCGGTTTGTTGACAAGAGCAAAGTAGATCAAAGAACCAAATGCGAGTGCCACTTCGGTTCCGAGTGTGCATCTGGGTGTGGATGTTGCTGACTACCTGGTGTCGAGCACAGGACCAGGTCGTGCCTAACAAGACACCGGTCGTCACCAACGCCACCAACATCCCCATGAACCCCACCACCAAAGTCACGGAAAACCCCGTCAACACCAACACCACGATCCTTCCCATCGGCACCAAACCCGTTGCCACAGAAGTTCATACCCCCAGCAACACCAATTCAACGACCACTCCCGTCAGCACCGATGCCAAAGCCACCAATGCTCCCACTCCGGTCGCCACCAACCCCACCGAGGTTCCCATCAGCACCAACACCATCAACGCCACGAATGTTCCTATTGGTACCAGCCCCATTCTTACCACAAGTGCTCCCAACAATACAGACACCAACAACACCACCGCGGTGCCCAACACCACCGCCCCCATCAATGTCACCGAGGTTCCCACCAGCACCGTCTCCATCAATGGCACAGAGGTGCCCAACACTACCACCACCGCCGCCAATGCCACGATTACTCCCATCACCATCAATCCTACCAATGCCACCGGTGGACCAGAGATCCACCAAGAGAACGCCACCGAGACGCCAATTCCTGTTACCCCGACTCCCACGCCAGTGTCCCGTTCACCGTCGCCAACTCCACCCCCCCCGCCCACCCCTCCCGCTACCACCGCTCCACCACCAAGCCCTTCGCCTCCGAGCATTCGAAAGACACCGGCGCCCCGCACGCCGACTCCACCAAAGACGACTCTGATACCAAGTCCAAGACCTCCCTCCATCCACGACCTCCAAGCCTCCGAAGCATGCTAACACCCCCAAGTTTGACGGAAACCATCTCGCCGCGTCCCTCGTTGCCTAGCCTCGAAGGGTACACTGTCCCCAAGAAGAGTGGCATGGTCTGTGTTTGCAGGGATAGTGGTCACCATGTTGAAGAAAACGGAAAGATTCCGCTTATTTCCGACCGAATTTTCGACACCTTTTGGGGTGTCCAGGAAGGTGACGCAAACATCTACGTACACTGGTGGATCGGGTAATTGCGGCAACCGAGAACTGAAGGAGAAGCCTTTCAGCCACTACACTGGAATCAACGCGCTGGGACAATAGATCGGGAATCATCGATTTCTCCAAAGAGAGATCTCAAGTAGGTACAAGTAGATGCCAAATCGGTGTGTAATAGACTGGAGGTGAAACATTTTCTTGTGCACTCCTTTCACTTTGGCCATGACGTCGTGTGAGGTGGCTTGAGAGACGTCTGCTTCGTCATCTGGCGGTCGATTGGTCCAACCCGGACCCCTAACCTCGTTTGATGAATCAACCTTTTTCCACTTAGGACAATCCATGATTGGTTGTGCTGTTCTGATTCTTTGAAATTGTCTGCGAAGAATCAGAAGTTCATACGTCCACCAAACCATGAGCACAAACACTAGTATTCACTATCGGCTTGAATTGAGATTCTGACTCTGTGGTGGCCAACTTGAATCGCAAGGCCGAACTGTCGTTTGGGCCAGGGTGATGTGGATTGCGCGTACAGTATGGTACACTGTATCTTACGGTAGCGACCCTACTGTAGTGTAGAGTGCATGTGCTTCAAGTCAGACAAGGGACTTGGGCGGCTAGGGGTTTAGTTGTGGAGGAGCCACGAGGTGATGTGGATCATGCTTTCGTCTATTTCCGAGTGCGACCATTTCATTGGTTCTGATCGGGTCCATTTGGTGTGTCGGGTCACCTCCTTAGTTTTCCTCTGTTTGCATTTTTTTTCGCATGTTTTTTTCCCAAACAGGAAAGAAAAGAAAGAAAACGAAAGAAAAAAAAAGCAAAATAAAAAACCACACCAAACGGCCAACAACGGTAAACCACAACAGCACGAAAGGAAAAAAAGCAAGATAAGAGTTACTTAACGCACTGCACTCACACAAACGCCGCCGAGTGCGAGTTCCTAAGTAAGAACGCGACCACCAAAGGCAAAAGCAAGACCATAAAATTCTCTGGTTGTTGCTGTCGCACCACAACGCCACATTCCAAACCGGAATAACAAACCATTTGCTCACGAGCAGCTCGGGCGTTTGTGTACGGTGCTTATCCCCAACTAAACCCAAGCGAAGTTACTGTTCAGTGGATCTCCCCCCACGAATAGTCAACTTGGTTGCTTCGGCCTCATCAGCACAAGTCGAAGCCGAAAGAAGAAGAAAAGCCACCGTGGCAAAGAGAACCATATTGGGCACTTTTTGGGACGGCTTTTTGTGAGTGTGTCTGCATCTGGTGAGTGGCGCTGTCTAGTACTTTACATGGTCTTTGTGGCTGACGGCTTGGGCTGACTACTTTGGGGGGGGTCCTGTGCCCGTGGCTCTCAGAATGGCGTTGCTCAAGGGCAAATATCTGCCACTTTCGGAGACCAATGTGGGTCCTATCTTTGTAAGTTCCTACGACGGCCAGCAAATCTGCGTTAATGGCACAGGTGGTGGCAACGATGTGCGCTTTGTCATGGGTAATTACTTGGGCGGCGGCATCGCCGGAGTGGTCTATGAAGCATTTGACAAGCAGGCCATGCGGAACGTGGCCATTAAGATTCTCAATCCCGTGGGCTACAAATTGGTTTCCCCGGCACTTCTCAAACGCTGCGAGGTTGTCAAAAAAGGAACGCCGATCGTCGGTAATGTGCGCAACATGACACTGGAAAACGTGTATTGGGTCGCTGTGCCCAATCGGCGAGACTTGCTGGCGTGTTATGTCGACAACATCCGCAATGGAGGTGGCGGCGGCATGATTAGCAGTGGCAATGGCTTTGGCGCCAATACGTTCAACGGTGGCAGTGCTAGTGGTGCTTCGATTGGTTCATCGAACGCTAATGGCACAGCCTGCAATGGAAACAGTTCGAGTGCCGCCATCAGTGGTTGCCTTCGAGAGCTGACGCTGGAGATGTGTGCGGCGCTGTGGCGACTGGACGAGCCTTCCTCGTGCGCCAATGGCTATATCACCCGTGAAGACCCCTTGAACGATCCCTATTATGACGACCGGAGTCATTTACAACACCGCCATCGCTCATCGCGTCGCACGCGCACTCGTCCGCGATCGCATCATCATCTGCGGGTACGACGAAGCGATGCCGAGGAAATGAAAGTCGACACCGTGGGTTTAAGCCAATTGGTGACGCGCCATGGCAGCGACCACGACTTGGCGCAGCCACACCATCAACAACATCAAGAGGAAGCAGCACTGGAAGACGACGATGACGACGAAGAAGACGAAGAAGAAATCGTCCAGGTGGGCGACAAAGTATACCGCATTCCTCCGATGCCGGCGAAATACCGCGCGTTTCTGCAGAGCCGCAAGTCCATTTACAAAGAAATCGCGCACATGCACAAGCTAACCGGTAACACGGTGTCAGGAAGTCAAGTCGGCGGAGGTCACGAGAACGTGCTGAAGCTTTATGATGTGCTGGAGCTGATCCAGGCCTCCAAGAGCACGATTTTCTTAGTCTTGGAGCTTGCGTATGGCGGGGAATTGTTTGACCGCATTCGCAGCGACAATGGCATCGAAGAACCGACTGCCAAACGATACTTCAAACAGCTTTTGAGTGGTGTCTTGTTTTGCCACCAACTGGGCATTGTTCATCGCGATCTCAAGCCCGAGAATTTGTTGTTGAGTGACTCGGATGTTTTGAAGATTGCAGATTTTGGACTTTCGGCGCATTTCATCGCCGCGGTCAGCGCCAGTGAAGACGCGTTGACGGGCAACAACCAGCCAGAAGACGACGATCCTCTGCACTACCCGGCGCGTTTTCGTCGGCTGAGGTCCATCGTGGGCTCACCCCACTATGTTGCACCCGAAGTTCTCCAAAGCGCGCGGTACGGCTACGATGGTCGCAAGGCTGACATGTGGTCCATTGGCGTGATTTTGTATGGCTTGTTGGTTGGTGGCCTTCCGTTTGGCAAAGAACTGGCCACTTGTCCGCGGTTTTTAAAGTTTGGCGAGTGGATCCGGTCGCTCCCCTGCGATCCACACACTGGCAAACTGGTGTATGACGAGCAAGTGTATCAACCGGGTCCGATTCGTGTGGGTGTGCTGACATCGACAAGCAGCAATGACAGTCTGGAGAGCTTTGGGTATGCTGGCGAGGACCAGACACGAGTGGCGTATTGTCCACAGCCGCTGCATCAATTGCAGGCGTCTTCCATGATGAATGGCAATTCGACGTGGTGGAATAGTTCGGGCATGGTGCCAGCCTGTGGGTCTTCTTCCAGCAGCAATCCGATCAGCTGTTCCAGTGTCAACTCTGTGATTAGCAATAGCGACGCCTCATGTGCAAGATCCTCGTCCCCGGTTTCGTGTGGGGGCTCGTCGTCCTTGTCGACGCCCAGTGTGATACGTCGCACGAGTAAAGTGAGCTTTCCCGGCTGGTTTTTTCCAGCGCGATTGTCACCCCAGGCGACTTTTCTGATTGCGTCGTTGCTGCATCCCGATCCGATGAAGCGGTGTTCGTGTGAGGATGCCTGCAAATCCAATTGGGTAACCGACGAACACTAAGAAGCAGTGGGTATGTATGCCTACGCCTTCCTCCTCTCAACTCGCATCAGAATCAAATCCAATCGACCCCCCAATCAATTTATCAACCCGTCTCGAAATAGTAGAAACAATGTATAGTGAATGAATCCAATCCATCAACCAACCAACCAACCAGCTCAAATACCCATCGCACCAGCGCCACTCAAACCGATCCAAAACCATGCATCCATCGCGGAAGTGGGAGAAGCGTCTTGTGGTCTGTCGTGAAAGATGACCATGCTGTCCCTCTCTGTTTGTTTGCCCAAGACAGTACAGTGCAGGTCGAGGGGGGCACCAGAAATGGTTGGTCAACTGGTTGCTTGTCCACCAGTTGGGGTGTCTGTCTCCCAGGTAAATGCTTGTCCGTCCGTCAGAGCTTTCAGCAGCAGCAGTAGGAAACTTGCGGGAAGCCCCAAGTGGCATCCTCGTCTTGTTTTGCGGTGTTGTCCAACGTAATTCGAGTCCCAAAGAGTGCAAACCCTTTGTTGCCCGTTCCCATTGCTGATGTGGGGATGCAAAGTCCTGTCATTGGGATGCTTTCCTTCCCATAACGGTTAGACCCCAAACTCGAGCGATCTTTCTGTTTTGGCCAGCATGGTCCCATTCTGCCCATTCTGCCCATTCTGCCCATTCTGCCCATTCTGCCCAATCTGCCCAATCTGCCCAATCTGCGCTGACTCTTTTTTCAATTCTTCTTCCCAAGACACTTGCTGAACAGCTGATTTCCAGTGGTGAGTCACTACAAAAGTGGAAGAAAAAAGGGGCCGCCAGCGGTCGGTTTCTTCACTTTGAAACGCCGACTCGTTTGAGTGGGGGGGCGGCGGCTTGCTTCGTCGTCTTGGTGGGCGGCGCTTTTGCTCGGATTGATAGCCGCGGTGTCTGACGAGGATGGAGGACGCGCAGTGGATGCAGCGGCGTTGGCACTGGCTTGGAGTGCTGCTTGCGGTGCTCTGGGCAATGAGCTGCATGTCGACGGTCTCAGCAGCGGCCACTGGCCCCGGGAAGCAACAGCACCAACAAGATCAGCCGACGCAGCTCTTGGTGTACAGTTATTACAACAAGAGTGCGTGCGATGGACTTCCCGTCATGGTGAGCCTGGTGCGCCACACTGCCAGCGACTGCGAACGAATGGCGTCGACCAAGTGTCTTGCCGTGGATGCCTCCAAGGCGTTTGTTGCCAAGATGGCCAAGAACTCGACAGGATCGTCGAATCCAGCACAAGCCCAAGCGCGAGAGCTCTTGGATCTGCCAACCCAAGCGCAACTCTTTGAGCGACGCACTTGCGTCAAGAACCAGACCATGCAGCAGTATTTCCACGCGACGTTTGGCGATTCCTCGCAGTATTTGTTCATGGCCAAATACGAACAAGAGCGCGGCGAACGCTTTCCGGACTGTGACAAAACCCGCGAGCTCGCGAGCGGCGCCATTGTGGCCGTGGATGGCCAGTGCCATTACATGCAAGTCACGGGCGGATTCCGTGCGCAACAAGACCAGCCCGTCAAGCATGTGATTGGCTTTGCCGAGACCAATTCCAGTGCGGGAATATGCCTCGACCAGTCAGACGATCCGTTCTTGCTGGCCAAAATGCGGGTGGCCAAGAACCAACTGAATACCAATCGTGTGCATTGTTGCATTCGCGGTCGACTGTTTTTCATGGGATCTGTCGGATAACTGAAGAAGGAACACCAACAAGAGAAACGAGTGAAGAGAATGACATGAACTACCAGAATCAATCCACCGGGACGGGGTGGAAGACGGGCAGGATCATCTGGTCAGGACCCCACTGGCGGATGGTTGTGAAGTGTGCGTGCGGTTGGTTGGTGTGTGTGTGCGTGCGAGAGTGCGTTGTTTGTTGGCACAACAACGTGAGTGAGTAAGTGCATGTTTCATGCGAATGGGCGGCGGCAGTCAACTGAGAAAAGACAGAAAACAGACGAAAAACGCCGCCGACCCAAAGAGCAGCAAGGAAAGTAGGCAATGAGAGCAAGGAGCTGGCTGATGGGAGGATATCGATTAAGTTATCGTCCTGGATGATGATTGTTCTTCTTTGGTGGACATATGAAATCAAATGGACGGCTGGAGGAAGAGAGCAAGCGAGAAGAGAAGCACCACCAGAATATGGGACTACTCTCCCACCATGAGTCGGTCGGTTCCCCGAGTCCACACCACCCATGCTTTTCACTTTACCCTTTTGATTAATAGGAATTAGTGGCGTGTTGATTCACAAAAGTCGACTGATGAACAAAGCATGCCATGCAACAGCCTGCAAGGAGTTGGATACGAGGCAATCATGTCATTCGCAGTGCTGGACGACCTGGAGGGGTCATGGCAATCGTATGTGGGTAGAATGCGCTGGGGTTGGGCGGGGGATCGAAGAGACCCAGCTCTTTCACGTCGACTTGACACAAGTTTCGATGGAATTGCCGTGGATCTCGGTGGGTTGGAGAAGTCATTGTGGTAGACACGGCAGTGGACGCCATCGCTTTGACAGAAGCGAGCGAACGAGCCCCCACTGCCAACGAGAGACGCATGAGGCGAGCGAGAATCGTCATGGTTGGTCTGGAGTTGTGGTTTTGTTTTTTTTTTTTTGCGGTTGGTGGATGGTTGTAATCTTGAAGAATGGATCGCTTGCTGTTCCTGCGCATTTGGCGAACTGCTAGCTGGTTTCCGTTTGTGAAAGCCATCGCCAAGACCATCATTCGCTCGTCAACTGATTCATAGAATGGTGGTAATCTGACTGGTATGGTGACAGTTCAACATCAACCAAGACGGGGAGCAGTGTCAAGAAGAGTACAAGAGAATCCTGGTGGACTGGACGGCATTTGCCCATTCGAAATGATTTGGATCGGTGTTGCACACCACCAGTCGTTTTGTGAGCTGCTTTCAAACTTGCGAGTTGATCAAATGTCCTGGCCAAAGCGCCGCGGTGTCGACTGTAGATGATGGCCGAAGCTCCAGCAAATTGGACGGATTTCCATCCAAAAGCACAAAGTTTGCATGAAAAGCGCTAGAGCGGTGGTGGTGGGTTCGTGGAATCCGATGGGACCTTTTGCAATTCGTACCACGCACGATGGCATTCTTGGTTGGCTGCCACAAGAGACTCTCTCTTGGTGACCGTTTTGCATGCGAACGCAATATACGGTGAGCAGCTCGAAGTTGCTGCTTGCATCCGCGGTTAAGTCTCGGCATGGAGGTGCCGCTGGTGTTCCCAACTGGTCACAACTGCTGTTCGCCATGCAAGAACCAAGGGTCATCGTGCAGCATCCCAAAAGCCGAAGAGGAACCCCCAGTTGCGCACTTCTTGCAACAAGATATGGAACTATGCAGCGGAATTGTTGCAAAGTCGGACGAAGAATCAGAAGAAGGACGCGAGGAAGAAGAAGAATGGCAAAACCACGGATGGAATTCGTTGGCACGAACACTGACCGTACTGAACTCTTCATCAACGAACTAACGTGGCGGTGGCATCTGTGAATCATATGATTCTGTGCTGGGTTGGCAGGATATGTCGCAGTAGTTCTCTGATTCGGTGAGGTAGTCATGTCGCCACTAGGTGATGGGAGCCATCGCCGCCCAGTGGCACACCAATCTGCACGCCCGACGAGGCACCGGAGGCGAGCGATAATCGTCATGGTCTGCCGAGAATGCCGAGTTAGCTGGATGTGTTTGGCGCCGTTGTGCGATGGTTGGGAATAGTACAACAACCCGCTGCTTTCACAACTCTGATGGCACCTCGATAGGTACGGTGGGTTCCTCAAGCGACCATTGACGGAGTCAACACCAGGTCTAATGGTTCAGGATGAGAGCTCAGGTGTGACAAGAACCCTCCGACAAGTCGAAGTTGCTTCTCCATTTGCGTCATACTCGGGTTCTCCAGAAACTTGACGGATTTGGCTTTGACAGCACTTCCAGCTTGGCTCGAGATACGCAGCAATGCATCTCTCTCAGCTGAAGAGTCACCAAAGCACATGACTTGACGATTGGTAAAGCACTGGTGCTTGTGCATCAGCTCTGTGAAGACCGCAAACTTCCATTGCGTCGGTGCTCGAGGAAGAACCTGTTCGTACCGGGAGCGTGCCGAGATCACTGGGATTCGTTCCACAAGAGGCCAAATCTGCGGCATAAAGCGCTGACACGAACGACGCACCCAACCATCTTCGCCATTCGTGACAATGTAGCATTCTCCAATGCTCAAGCAAGCCTGGATGAAGCTTTCCGCTTGTGAAATCAACGGCGCGAGATCCGCTTTGATCTAGAGAAAGCCAAAGCAAACCAGAAATGTAAACACCACATCGAGGATATAGACGCCACGCCACGCAGTGACCCCCCACCTGCTGATCAAGGCCATGTTCATCGTCTTGCTCGTCGACAGAGCACTTGAGAATGGCCAAATGGGTGTTGGGAAGCAACGTGTCGTCCCAGTCCAGTAGAATCACTACAGCCATCATAACCGCAACGTGTGAGATGAAGTTGCAGGTCAGCCATCATCCCCAGCAAGAGCAACAGCATCAGGATTGTTTTGAAAAGCAGAGACACTTACATGGCCTCGTGAAATCTTCTGGCTCGGCCAGGGTCGAACGTGGCGCGAGCGACGCATTCCCCGCCGTTGTAGTTGTCACAGTGCCGACGGGGTCCACCGCTGCCACGTAAAACGCCGTTTCTCCGGTCATCTGCATATGCAATTGGAATGGTTGTGTTCTATCGATCGATGGGAGATGACTTGTTTTCCCAACTGAACAGCATGCCACCACACAGCAATACACCCGACAGTTGAGTTGTTTCCTTGCTTTTCTCCTGCCCAGCCACGCAACTGGTCAATCTGCATCTTATGGTGGAAGTGGGGCAAGTTGGTTGACGTGAATCGGGTTGCACTTGGGGACAAAGAGTTGAGCAGTCTTTTTTGTCCAATCGCAGCTCGGCGTCATAAAAAATAGAACCCGGGGACCATGGTACAGTGTACCAATCGAAAGGCAACTGCTCAAGCACGACGGACTCGCGATGGACTCATGATGGTTGCCCTGTAAGGCCGCAAGGCGTAGGCAGGAAAGGAAGGCTGCGACACTGCCTCATAGGTGTTGATAGTGCAGAGGGAAGAGCCAACCAAGCAAGTACACAGCAGTGCGTGTTGTGCATGGTGAGTGGCTCCAACAGTGATCGAAAGCTCAGCACTGCGCTTCAAAATGCGCAGTTTTCATCGCTCATGTGGCAATGGCAAAGCCCTTTGCAGATGTGTTTGTGTGGCATGTTTATCAGAGGATGATTGTATGCCATGTTTGTTATATCTAACAGGCTAATACTCAATATACCAGCCATGGACATCGTATATGTTTGATACTCCGCCACAAGAATCGATCATCATCGATGCGAACTACAACCTGCCCAAGCCCAAGCCCAAGCCTACACCGCCACCCGTAGAAGTTCCTTTGAGCTTGGAGGAGTACTACAGAATCCAAGAGATATTGGCTCTAAACCATACCGTGATTTTTGGATTTTAAGCTCGAAACCCATATTCAGCCCAAAAGCAGAAGCTCTACTTCTGCATAGCTTTGACCGATTCCAAGCGGATCCATCCAAAGAGGTCAACCATTTCAAGAACGAATAACAAGTCTATTCCACTCACAACAATCTAGTCACGAAATGCATCACGAGCGACGACTATATATCAAGATAGCAAACGAAGTCATGAAAGAGTATTTAGCAAGCAAATCGCCCGATCCATACTGCAACGTTCCAGGCACACTACCACAACAACCGCATTCGAAACAGACTCAACAGATTGATTCAGCATGCCGGGCTGAGGCTGGCGTTTGTTGGAGAAGGAATGACGCGCGAAGTTTGGTTCCAGTTGGTGGATCGACAAGGAGAAGCGCTGACCTCGGCAGATTGCCTCGATTGCGATCACAATGCCAAGGTATTTCGACTCCGAGATGCGGTGAAGGAGAAGTACAAAGACAGCCATCTCGCAGGGATCGCCCCGTCCGACCTCACGGTCTACGCGAACACGAACGGCGCCAAGCAGAAGCTGGAAGCAGACTCGCCGATTGGCGCGCGCGGTGGATCAAAGAAGTATGCGCTCCTCGTGGAAGTGCCGCAGCGGCGTCAACAACCACAGAGACCCGTTGTCGAGATGCCGCGAGTCGACTGGACAGCGATACCATGCGCGCAGGTAGTCGTCGACGATGCGGATACGCTGATTGAATTGTCGGCAGCGTGCATCCATGGCACGGGAATTGGCTGTCCGGGTCAGTCACTGACTCTCTATCGTCGACCAGCACTGGTGAAACAATGGAACGAGATGAGCAGGTGCTCGATCCAAACGTACGCCATACTCTGGGTCGTTGGCCCTCCTGGAACGGGCAAGTCGTGCGCAGCGCTCGCGTTCGCGTGTGCACTGAATCGTTCGCACTGGGAAGTGCTTTGGATTCACTACTCACGATCTGACAAGCTATTCAATTGTGTTTGGCTTCATGAAAACGAGAAAACGTTCTGTGTGATAAAAGAGGAGACGATCGAGCGCGATCTGCCAGCAATCTTGAATGGCACGTCGCAGACGCGGCCAACGATTGTATTTCTGGACGGGTACGTCAAGTCATGTGCAGCTGGAGAGAAGGCTCATCTCAAGTGCAAGCGATGGCATCAACAAGACAAAATCAAACACAGACTGGTTTGTGTTTGTTCGATGGCAACTCTTGGTAAAGAATTCCATGCTTCGGATTATCCACCAATTCCGACGCATGTCAACATTGGCAATCAACATTGCTCAATCATATCACCGTCGGCAGATGTAGAGATGGAGCAAAGAGCAGACAACGACGATGTCGAGATGAAAGCAAACGAAGACGACGAAGACGTGGATAGCGAGATAATGTTCAAACTGGATTCATGGCAGTTTGAGGAATACGCCAATGCAATCTCGAAACCCGCGTTTTTCAACCGCGTCGTCAACATGTTTCCCAAATCCAATAATGCGCAAGCGGAGCGTGAAAAACTATTAGAAGCAAAGTACTTCGTGGCAGGTGGGAGTGCGAGGTTGATGTTTGATGTCCCGACCGTCTGGAGCATGTGATGTACGGGTTTCTTATGCACTCTCGCACAATATTGGGTCGCGCCACGCGCCGCTGGCGATAACAGCAGAAAGAGACTTGGCGAGGGCTCTAAATGACCGGAAAGTTTATGTCGACTCGACAATGTTTGACCTCCAACCGTGGCAGTCATGGGAGATGTTCGGTGCTTTTATGCTGTGAGAATGAACGCATTGCTGGTGCTTGGGCACTCGACGGTAACGCTGGAAGAGCTGCTGCCTGCCACGGTGATGTCTGATGAAAAGCGCGATTTCAGTAAAGCGTGTTCCTTCGAGAGTGATACGGTGTGCGGAAACGTTTGTTTCTTCGACTCCCCAGCTCATTTCACTATACATGAATCGATTGGAAACAGTCGACTGGGTATCGGGTAGCTGGATTGTAGTGAATGGCGATGGCGTAGCTGGCGTTGACATTTTCTTTGCTCCGAAGAATGCTGCGAGGAACAAAGTGAATGTTCTGTCGACCAGAGAACTCGGCAATCCGGCAAATCAGCCAAGCCACGCCGAGGATTTGCGCAAGCTGAGTGTTTGCCCACACTTTATCGTGGCAGGTGGTGCTCGTTTGTTGTGAGGTATCATGAACGGCGTTTCCGCGTCAAAACTCATGCCCAGACGTCAACAATGTGCTAACGAACAACGGCACAACAGGGATTGTCCAACGTTTTGTGCTAGTACGTGACAACCCCACCACACCGTGGTGGGATGTGACTGTGTCACGGCGCAAAAACAACCAAACATGCACAGTATTGAGGCAAAATGTGATTCAGAACATCTATAGTGTGGTAGATTCTACACGTATCCCGCATAATAGCCCAGCTACGTGGTCACTTTCACGTAGACTTTCTTGTTGCTCGAGTTGACATAATACACCACCTCGCGGTCCCACATAGTACGTTCGTTCCGCAGTGGGCGAAGGACGAGTGCTCGCACGACCGCTGAGGTTACGGCGGCAACGTCGCTCGCGCGAGTCGTCGGCGTTGAACCCTGGCTGTCTGTTGGCTTTGTAGCGCAGGTCAGGTGAACCGTCAGTGCGCAAATTGGGTCTCTCGTTGACCTTACAGCGTCGGTCCCGTGAGCCATCAATATTGCATCTAGGCGCTCTGTTGGACTTGCAGCGGATTCCTATGATCTGGAGATTCATGACAGCTTCGGTGGATGTACCAACGATGGGGAACTCTTTTGGCGACTGGAAGACAAGCAGGTCGTGTCAATTCTTGTTAATGGATGGTTTCGAGAGTCTTCTCCCGACAACATCAACGTGCGCGCAATCAAGAAAAGTACTCGCATTGCCAAGTCGACGCTGTTATGCATTGTGGCGTTCTATCTCGTCTTCAAACACAAGAAGAATGTGCTGGTGTATCGGAGATTGACCGCACGCAAGCAAAGCAATTGCCTCTTCTACTTGACGCACGACGCTGATGAAGTGGTCGTTTTCTCAATCCCGCTGTGTGAAGATCCTACCGCCACCTGCACCTACAAAGCACTCATTGAGCAAATTTGTATTGGAAGCGCTGGCTGTTGTTGGATGGCTTTCGCTACAAAGGGATTCCTCATGGTTTGACGACGTGCCATGATTTCCGAGTATTGACAGATGAGCAACATCGCATATCTTCAGATCACCGTCGCTGCATGAAGATGACGGAATCTTTTTGTCCAGATGGTATCGCGGCAGCTTGTCCAGATCTCGTGCGAAGTACTTGTCTCAATGCCGCCACGGAAGTTCTTGCACCGAGAAAGACGTGTCAACTGTTTGCTACTGACGAGGTTGGATTTGTAACTGCCGCTAACTGCCGCTTATGGCCCGACGAATAGCATATCTGTCAAAGCAACCACCAACACACCAGCAGCGAAACAACAGCCACAAAGTGGAAATAATGGCTAAAGGTGGCTTGGATCCCATTCTGCTGGAATCAGGTTTCGCAATGCAGGTGTCTATTGCGGTCAATTTGGTGGCAGGTTGGCACGGGCCATCACACGAACCTCTGATTGCCAAACAGATGCGACAATGATTGTCGTTGCAAGGTAGCTGGTGTACTTAGTACGTTCTGCCCACGGCTTCGGAATTTTCACGAGTTCGGCGAGCATTTGTCTACATCCGCTCCGAGATGGAAAGAACGCTAGATCACAGTACTTCCGAACCGACCACATTGCGCCACCGCCACTAATGAACTATGCTGTGCCAGTCAACGATACTGTAGCGCTGCAACTGAAGAGGGAAACAGCACTGATGAGACCTTCAACATGGCTAGCGATGAACACACGACGGCCATGATGGCCACAACGGCAAGATGTTTGCTTTTGAAGTCGCTGTGGACGGGTTGGAATGAAAAGTCGCAGAAATCGCCATCAAGAGAAAGGTCTATCAAGCAATATCTTCACCTACTCTCCTTCTCGATCCTGCGATTATTACCGGAGAAACACAAAAACTACTTTCTGGATCTATCGATCTTTTATTCCTTCTGGATCCCTGCCCAACCAGTCTCCAAAAGGACACGGACGCAGAAAATCATGACCACCAAGCAGCCCATGGGCACTCGAAGCGATGTCATGTACGTCGCTGAGTTGCTTAAACACCAGCCTATGAGCAAACAACATGACGTGAAATAGCATTGAGTCGAAGGAACCATCTCTTCCGTACGTTGATCGTTCTGGACGATAACCTCGGAAGTCGAGTTCGG
>JAMFLO010000415.1:0-15343 GCA_027475765.1 Paralagenidium karlingii
GTCGTAGGTGGTGTTGATGGATCTCGGGTGCTGGGTTCACGTGAGTGGTGGTGTGAGGAGTCGGGATGACTGGGTGCGGGTTCATCAGTTCTTGGCTCAGGAGAGTGGTGATGTGAGTTGTCTTGGTGATCGGTTGTCGTAGGTGGTGTTGATGGATCTCGGGTGCTGGGTTCACGTGAGTGGTGGTGTGAGGAGTCGGGATGACTGGGTGCGGGTTCATCAGTTCTTGGCTCACGAGTGGTTGGACCTTGAGAGTGGTGGTCCGGACGTTCTGTTGACGTCACTGGTGTTGAAGAATCAGTGCTTGCTGGATTATGATGGTGTGAGTTGTCTGGGTGATCAGTTGCCGTGGGTGGTGTTGAAACAATGGGCATTGCCGGCGGGTTGTAGCTGGACCCTTTGGCTAATCCAGGAGCGTTGCCATCATCGCCAAGCTGCCGGTGTTCAATCGCCTTGACAGAGCCATCAGGTGCATGAGCCAACAAGAGGCAAATTCCGCCCAGCCAGACAGTTCTGACCAAGGCAAATCTCATCGGGTTGACAAACAATCTTGAGGCTTGAAGGGAATTGGAAAATGAGCAATGAGAGGAGGATTCGATCAATCAGTCGCGATGATCGAGTGGTTTGTTGCAAGTCCCTTGATGTCTTTGGTGCGGGTCCTACCAACCGCGGGGAAGCAGCCGCAAAATGATGGAGGAAGCCGCATTGCTGGCTTCCTGTGGGAACGGATCACACGTGACAACTTGAACTGGGTTTCGAAGCGTCGATTGTAACATGTAGCAGACGCTCTCAAAGCTGTATCCATGGGCAAAGCCGTCGTTACCTGGAGACGTACATATCAGATTCGACCACGAGAGCCCTTAGCCTGCAGTGTGATCTGGTTGAAGACTTGAACGATCGTGAGGATGATGTTGATGGTCAAGGAACTGGATGACGATATTCTGCGGCAAGGGGGTCGAGGATGTGATGCGGTGTGCACAAAGGAGCGGATTTGTTGGCAAGCACCCGCTTCTCGTCGAGTAAGCGACTGCGTCACCACAAAAAAGACCGAGACTCCCTTCTAGCCATTCTCCCATTAGAGAAGAACTCAAATGATGAAATGGAATGGCATGGTCTTTGATGGTCTTCTGCCAGATGTGTTGTGGTGCCGGAGAAGCTGCGCACTCGAAAGCTCGGCTAGCAGGCGCTCGTGAGATCAAGTGGTTGTGATCATGGTGTGTCCAAGTTTCGAATGGATGTGCCATCCCATAGACAACAGAGTCAACGTGGTGCAAACGATACGAAAGCAGCTGCCGTGTATTCCATTTCACTCACAAACTCAGTTTCCAGTTCTACACAAAGGAAAAAACTGAGCTGTTCAGGTCTTCGACAGGTTAACCAGGTTGAAGATGCTGATGCCAATCTCGTTGACATGCATCTAGGTAGCTTTGGTGGAGGACGGCACTGGCGTCGACGAGGCAGTTGTTGCGTTGCCGCCTGTCACGTTTGCTGGCGTTGGCACCAGTGACCCACTCACGACAGGCGCTGTTGTTGCGATGTGGGTCGGCGCGGTCGTGGAGTAAACGTGAGCTATGTTCACGGAGTGACTGCTGATGGCGGCGCCATGATCGAGAATGCTCATCCCAGTATTGATTTGGTCCAGACGGTTTGGATTGTTCGCCTCCCTTGGTGCTGTGGTTGTTGGACTAGCCGCTATCGTTGTCGTTGGTGGAGTAGTTGGTGCGTGGGTGACGGCCGTTGGTGGTGGATGTGTGGGAGGAGAGGTCGTTGGGCGGGGGACGGTAGTCGTGGGATGGTTGGTTGGCGTCGAACTCGCGATGGGCGTTGGAGTTGTGGGACTGGGAGGTTGCGGCTTTGGAGGATGCGGGCTTGGCGGTTGGGTTGGTGCCTTTACCTTGGCGCAGACGTGTGGATTGGTGGCCACCACGAGAAGCACACTGCCCAGCACCAGAGTTCGAAGGCACGACGATCGCATGTGGTTGTGAGAGGATGGCTGGGCGGTTGGAAAGTCTTGTCTTGCAGTTAGCAGCCAATCGGAGAATGAGCCACGAGTTGCAAGTGCTTGGACGTGTTGGACGAGTCGCCAACTGGCACAGTGCAGTCAGTGTACTGCCCCCTGCACCAGTTGAGGTGGCTTTCCTGTGGGAAAGTTGACACGTCCACGACTGAATTCGCTGGACAAATGTCAATTGTTATGTTATGGGGAGGGGAGGTGGGTGGGTGGAGGGTTGGACCAGACGTGCGGGTAACCTCTAACGTGGATGGATCAACTTGAAGAAGAGAAAACTGTTCACACCCCAAAGGGATCCTCACGTTGAACGTTTTATGGAGCCGACCCACTCATCCAGTGACTTGATGGAAGAATTGAAAAGGGGGTCTGCGCAAGTTGAAACAAGAGGAATTGATGATTGAGAAGAACCAGTCGCTTGTGAGATGGCTACAACCTTCATGGGGTGCAGATGCTCTCTCCGATGCTGGTGGTGTCCACTGGCCATCCGGTGCTTGACAGCAGGAATCCCACGGCCCACGGCGTTGGTTGCGAGTTGGAACCAAAGAAAAAAAAGAGACGTGTATTCATTCCATTTGACGCACAAAAGGACATCCACCAAAGCAACAACGACTCCCTTCTCTTTCCTGACTTTGTCTACTTGCCGTCCACCGGGGTGGGTGAAGAGAGAAATCTCAAGTGTTGAAGGAAGAGAAAGGGTGAGATCTGTTTAGGTCGCTTTTGTTGACGACGGCACTGGGGTTGGCGATGAAGTCGTGGAGTTTCCTCCGGTCGCATTCGTTGGTGTTGGAACGGGCGAACCAGTCACCGCAGGCGTGGCTGGGATTGGGGTAGTTGGTGCCGGGGTTCCCAACGTATGAGCGATATTGGTTGAACGATCAGTGATACTGGCTCCATGATCAAGGATGCTCATCCCGGTATTCGCTCGGTCCAGAGTGTTGGAATCTTGTGGTTGAGTTGTTGTGGGCGGAGTGGTTGGTGTGCCGGTGACTGGTGGTGGAGTGGTTGGTGTGCCGGCGACTGGTGGTGGAGTGGTTGGTGTGCCGGCGACTGGTGGTGGAGTGGTTGGTGTGCCGGCGACTGGTGGTGGAGTGGTTGGTGTGCCGGTGACTGGTGGTGGAGTGGTTGGGTGGGCTGATTGTGGACTCGGCGTTGTCGGGCTTGGCGTTTGCGGTTTTGGCGTGGTTGGACTGGGAGTGTGTGGTTTTGACGTGGTTGGACTGGGAGTTTGAGGCTTTGGAGGTGTTGGCTGTGGAGTCGTTGGATGGGTTTGCGGATGCGGAGTGGGCGGACTCAGCGTTTCTGGCTTGCGTGATCCTCTTGGTTTTGAAGTGCCTGAAGCCAGTTCTCGAACCTCGTGGATGGCATGGATTTGCTGGTGGTCTGCAACAGCCATGACGGAGGTGCCTTGGGTTGTGGCCAGCGTGACCAACACACTGCCCAGCACAACGGTTTGGAGCAAAGAGAATCGCATGTTCGTTTTGAAGATCGGTAACTTGTTGGAACTTCACGAAGAAGAATGGAGAATGAGCGATCCAACCCCAAGTGTTTGCTCACAGTGGTTCACCAAAGAGAGAGCCCCAGTGGACGACGGGACTGGCGCAACTTGCAAAAGCCAAGGATACCCGATACCCGATACCCGATACCCGCTGCGAAAAAGTCGAGAAGAATGGTGTTTGTGGGCAACTTGACACGTGACAAGTTGAAGTCCTTGGGGCAAAACCTGTCAGTATTGTATTGCAGTTCCAGGGTGCAACACAGTTGAACTTTTTCCGCGTGTTTCAGGTGGTGAAGCCAAGAGCACCGGACGGATCCTCGTTTTCGGTAAACTGGCTAGCAAGTGAATCTGCCAGCTGGAGCATACCTGCCAATGCAGCAGCAGCAGCAGCACCATGTTTGAACCCCACGTGGTTCTAAGCGATGGAATCGCATGATAATTGAGATCAAGAAGAGGCAAACACGACCGAGTTCTGTCAATCACCTTGGGTTTCCTCGAGGTTTTGGTCGGCAAGTAGTAATGGAGCGGGTGGCAGTCATGTGCGTCAGTGCTGGTGAGTTGTTTGCTGGTGGTATCGTTGCCGTGAGAAGTGCTGCTTGGTAGAGTCAGAAAGAGGGGGTGATGACCGAATACACGAGATGCAATGACGAGGTCTGTTACCTTGAAGCTCGTCTCGAACCGTTGCCTTGTGCGCGCGTCGCACTGACGGGAAGAAATCCAACTGCCTGGGAAGCAGAGTTAGCATGTTGCCTCCTCGATTCCTTTTGCCAGATCCAACAAGTTCAATTGAGTTGCGCACGTTGCAGCTTCAAGCTCGGAGCTGCCTACAAGACACGACACGGTTTTCGTAGCTGTCGCGCTTCCTTGAACCACAACAAGCAGCACCAGCACCAGCTCTTCGAGATTCAAGGACACGCAGAAAAGGCGACAGATTCCACACCAGCAAACCTGTTGTGCGAATGTATCAACCAAACGATCATCCGCATGCTACGAGTGTCGTCGTCATGCTTCGGACAACGGGAGGGTTTTGCGTTTGTCAGCTGGAGGAGTGGGAAGTAGTGACGACGATGAGACACTTCATGCACGCTACATGCAGTTGCATCAATCGATGGTAGAATCGCTTCCCCAATGAAGCAACGGTCTGACGTTCCCAGTTTCATTCCTATCTCTGTTTACTGCACGTCTTCTCTCGTAAACTCATTACCAACTGACAAACAAAAGCATGAAACTGGCAAACCTGAGTGCGAGCTTACTGGGTCGTAGAGACGTTGTTGCCTCCTTGAGAAGCAGTTGGGACTGGGGTGGTATTAACAGCTGCCGAGGTTGGAAGCTGCGTCAATGATGCAACTGGTGCGGTAGTTGGCGTCGGCGCGGTCGTGTTTGGAGAAGAAGTTGTGTTGGATGTCGAGTTGAGACTGGATGTTGGTGAAGGCATGGGAATGGAGGTGTCATTGCCGTTTGAAGAACCATTTGTTGTTGGAGCAAAATGCTTGGAGGGTTTGATTTGCGGAACGCAATACAACCCACCAAATTGAGACTGAGAACCTGCAGGACATGGCGAGCATGTTCCAAGGATCATATCAACGATATACGAGTCCTCCTTGCAACACACATTCGGGGTTGTCGATTGCAACGCTCTTCTGCGAGTTCCCGCAGTCGGGGCAGGTGAGGTCGCGTTCGAGTTCGCCGGCGGCACCCAGTCGACTGGAGCCACCGTCACAGGAAGACTTGTGTTGGACGATGCTGGTGCCTCGGGGATAAGAGTCGCTGGAGTTGTGCTTTCGGTTGTTGGTGGGACGGGAGCTGAACCATCTGGAGTTCTCGTCGAAGTTGTGGGATCCACTTGCTGCGGTGCAAGTCTGGAAGTGGCCCAGACGCCAGGTGTGATTGGTTGGAAGACAATAGCAAGATTCACCGCCAGGGGCATCGATGCGTTGATCCCCTCAAACGCTGAAGCAAGAGTGTTGGTTGAATTCACTTTCACTCGGAACGGAGAAAACATCGACGGCAGCAAATTGTGTTCGTCGGGGGAGTTCAACGAACCATCCCTTTGAATGCACAAGTCACTGAGCTTGGCACCACATTGCGCATACGGATTTGGCGCAGTGTTGGAACACCCTCTCGAATTCTCCCTGTACTCAGTCACAAAGGAACAGGTTGGGATTTGATACCTTTTGTGGCTCAAGGCTGGTCCCATATCGGAATAGTCTGAAGTCTCAATGGTCACCGAGACCAAATCAGTGGCTTGAGGCGGAACAGTGGTGGTTGTGTTCGCGTTCTGTGGAGTTGGTGGCAAGATCAGCTGCATTTTAGTGATGAACCCGGTTGTAGACTTGAGATCAACGCCTTCGGGGATCCAATTATTGTTTCGAATCCATTTCGCGAGCAACAGTTCATCCGAAGGAAGCTGAAAGTTCACAGATTGGCCAGCCATCAACGCTTGAAGGTCAATATACGCTGAATCCTCAGCATATGCCGGTACCGTTGGGATGAATGCTTGAAGCTTCGTGGGCTCCTTGCTCACATGATCTTTGACAGCTTGGATCTTCTTGATATCCACATCTTCCGCGCCGATGGCATACACTGCATTGCAAATCTCAAGCGGTACACCACCGTTCAGATAGGTTTGCACGTTGCAGATCTGGTACACGCTTTTGGCCAGGTTTACGCTTGTCATGATCAGTTTGAGCTTGGCAGCCGTTTGACCAAAGAGAAAGTGATTGTTGAGCAGAGCAATGTGGTCTTTTCGGTCGGCGGAGCTCTTCCCATTGCTGTCTCGGAGCTTGTCAAGGGCTTTTGTGGCTTCCTGGTTGGTAGCGTTGACAGCGTTTCCAAAGATCTCGGCACTCTTGGTTCGCTCCGAATCGCTTGCCATTTCCCGGAGGGCCCTCAGAATCTCCCGTGAGTTCTGAACTACTGAAGAGAGACTTAGGAAAGCATTAAAGTCGGTCGACGACTGGGCGCATTGGCTTGTGGCTCTATTACCAGCAATGGTACAGAACTCTGAGCGCAGCTCTCCCAGGGTTGTCACGAGGCCATCAATCTCCGCTGGAGAAACAGGGTCTTCATACGATCTCATGGCTTGCAAGAACTTTTCGCCGTTCTTCTTGAGCGCATCGGCATCAGCTTTTCCCTCCATGATGGGAGCCACTGCTGCAGAGATATCGTTGAGTATCTTTTGCATGCGACCAAGTTTCTCGCCTTTTTGCTTCATGGTTTCTGAGAGTATCTTGGTGAGCTGCATCAGTGCACGAACATTGTCGGCGCCCTTGAGATCATTGCTAAATTTGTGAACCGATTCCACAAAGTCGCCGATCACGGAAGGATCAAACACGACAAACACCAGCTTGACGATGCTCTTCAAAAAGCCCCAAAAGCTGTGATGTTCCCTGCTCTTTTCCTCGTCCAAAGCTGCTTTGCCAATGACTTCCATCATGGGCCAGAAAGTTTTGCCAGTTGCATCGACTTTGGTCATGATCGACTTGCTACTGGTGTATTTGGTGTCAATGGCAGCTTTCTCGGTTGTCAACATTTCTGCTCGATTGTCTTCGCTTGCTTTGGTCATGAATTCATCATTGATCGATGCTACTTTATCAAAAGCACTGGCCACCACCTTGCTCGTGATGGTATCAATTGAACTATCAGCCGACGACTTGATCTGTGCAATCATCGAGTCAAACTGGGTTACGACTTCGAGATCCAGTTTTTGGTGTTCTTGGGTGAATTTGTAGAGTTCTGCCATGGTCTTGAGGTCACGATTGAGGTCGGCTCCATCAAATCTACTCACCACTTGGGAATCTCCCAAACGAACGTCCACGGTATCAATCACATTGCGTTGGCGGTATAACACCCGCAAGAGACAAAAACGAAGCGTGACCCCTGGGGCGCAGAGTTGATCACCCAGATCCGAGTAATACTGCAACTCTTCTCCGAGCAGAATGTCGCTGACGTTGGTCAATTTGGCGCTTTTGGCAAAGTCGTCCAGCGACCAAAACAAATTGTCGGCGATGGTACCACCGATTTCACTTCCGGGTACCGCACCGGCTTCGTCTTTGAGCTGGTACAGCAACGCAAACTCCGTAAACTTGTCAACGTCGTCGCTTGGCTTGGCCACGTTGAAGCCTACAAGTGGAGCAGCCCATCGATGGCTTCCTTGGAGGCATTTGCCGAGGTACAGTTGGGTGCGGTTGAAGCGTTGGAACAGATCGAGTTCTTGGTGGGCAAAGGCCGCGCGACACGAAGCATTGAAATGGTCTCGGGTGAGTTGTTCAAAGGCGGTGCGTTCGTCCAGTGTTTGCTTGGCGCAATCGGTTTTGTCGGCTTCCTTGAGTTTCTGGAGCAGTGCGTCGACTTGTGGATCCGCTTGGATGTCCCGTGACGACGAGTTGGAGGCAACGGCACCACTGGTGTTGTTGTTGGTCGAATTCATGGTGCTGGTGGCATGCTCATCGGCCTGTACACGCGGCAAATTAACGGCCAGCAACGCCACCAGCAGCAGACACGTCCTCATATATCGGGACAGACTCATTTCCCTTCGCCGTCCAAAGTTTCCGAATGAGCCCCACAGCCAACCAGTCGGCAGGAAGGGGGCGGCGGCGGCGGGGGGGGGGGGGAAAGGCGACAGCAACTCACTGCAAAGCCATCAGCAGTCCTCCAATCGAATGGTCTTCTCCTCCCTTCTCTTCCTTCTCGTCAAGACACGGCGCATCTTCCATCCCCTCCATGTCACTGGATCTTTTGCCTGCTGCCTACGTGGAGAAGTCCCATACAGTGGTGGATATCATGCTTCAAGTGTACCCTGGTTAGAGCCAATCAGAATGCTCCATTCCCCACATTTCCTCCTTCTTGCAGCAACATCCAGCACACGTGAGAGTGTCGCGCCAAGGTGGCAGCAAACCCCCACGGGACCCTCTCAAACTGAATACCAGGGAAGTACTCCATAATCAAATGCTGACTCCATGGGCGGTAACTGATAGATGGAAGCAGTCGGCCAATGGCTGATGGTTGCTGGCGGGCTGGGTACAACAGTGCTAATGTGTAGGACGCTTCTTTTCGCCAGCGCATTGGGTGCATAGGTGCATGGGGGTTGCCAGGCTGTCACAAAGGGTCGATGGCTTCACATTCGCTTGGCTGTGGGGTGCTTGTCTTGTGTTGTGTTGTGCTTTGTGTGTTTCCCCCAGTTGCAGTTGCTGACTTGTAGATGACGATGGCGCTTTCCCGCGAGTGTGGTGTGGTGCATGTGGTTCCTGCAGGCATTCTGCTGTTCATTTGTCAATGGACGATTGGTTTCTTGATGTGGACGTTTGTGTACGAATGGTCATTTTCGTTTTTGGTGGCACACGATGACAAGTCTTTCGCACATGTGTGCCATCTGCCAGCACCACCATCGCCATCATCATCGCCATCGACCAGCGCACACGGCGCTTGTAGTGCTGGTGCTGGTGGCTATCTGTACCAGTTGGACGCCAACGACCGTGGCGCAAGACACGGCTGTAACTCCAACCGCTCCTGCGACGACTACCGCAACTACGCCACAACCAGCGGACACACCGGCGCCGACTGCGTCCACGAATGCAGTGGCTCCTGCTTCGGCTAATGGAACGACCTCCATCACCATGCCACCAGTTGGTAGTGCTGTCACTGACCCCACTGTGGGGAATTCCAGTGCAGCACCAGGATCTGGTGACGCCAGTGGTGCCCTGGTCACTTCTCTGAACGGGAATGGGACTGGCAACGGCACTCCTGGAGACCTCTCCAAGGTGGACAAGAAGATCAACACGACCACGGATGGAAACAATACCCTCATCACGCCCATGGTGTCGGCGAATTCGTCTGCGTCTATTGCGCCAGCACTGGCCCAAGCCTTGGGTTGGACTTTGGTGCGGTCCGTTGACCAACTTGCGGCATTCAAGGGTAATGACTCTGGTACCAATGGTTCGTCTTCCTCCATCTCGGTGACTCTGTCGCGATTCAGTACCAACGAGGCCAAGTCCAAAGACGATTTGATCGATACACATATGACACCGATCAGCTTCGCGGTGAACTTCCAATCGGATGGCAAGGCAACTATCCAAGAAGACTCAGCTTATTGGGGTCTCGCCAACAATTCCGTCAGCAAGGGTGCGAAACAAGATGCTGCGCTCTTTGAGTTGGTGCTGGATGAACAAGCTGCAGTGCTCGTGATGACGTGCAAAGACCAGGTCGTGCGTGTTGCTTCACCGTCCATTGATGAAAGCACAGGCGTGGCGAAGCAGGTGCTGGTGGTGTCAAGAGTTCTCAATGAGAATTCCATGATGGTTCCTGGCACGTTTGGTAGCGCAAATGTCATTCCTCTGCTCAGTTCCTCGGCTCGAATCCTCAAAAAGCGATACACGGATTTGTCTGGCGCCAACCCTGCTCTGAATGGGCTTTTGGCATCCTTTGACTTTGCAGCTCTCCATCTTTTGGGCCGTGAACTGGACGGATTTGTCAAGATGACCACGCCAGCGCCGTCTTCGCCAGGAGACTTTTACAATTTCCTCTTCACGGCAACCAGAATGATCGCGAGTTCTCCAGAGTATGCGGCCAACCATTTGCCTCTGATCGACATTGCTCAAAAACTGGATTTAAATGCCATGGCGAAAAGCTGGGGAATCACGACCTCAAGTGCACTGGACTCGTTGTCCAAGTACTTTAGTGGGCGAAAGCTGGGTGAGACGAATCAACTGTGGCGCTCTTTTGTTCAAGCTATGACGGCTGCGGTGACCTTGCGGGACTTGGAAGAAAGTGATGGCATCTTTGTCGCCAACAAGACAGATGTGACGAAACCTGGTTGCGTGCGAGACTTTTACACGGCTTCTTGCTCTTTAGCTTTGGCGTCCTCGAATGCGAGCCTTGCCCAGAAAGTGAATCTCACGCGAATTCTCTCCGTTGGTGGTCAAGGAGCGGTGCTCACGGAAAAAGATGCGGACAAAAAGTACTGGTTTGAGAATTTCGTCAACGTGAACTCGAATGCCTCGGATACCGAAGGCCTGATTCGTGAATTGGGACTCATCCAGCAAGTAAGTGGAGAGTTTCTCTCTGGCAATGGGACGATTGTGATTGGCACTGGTATCGCCGATTTTGTGATTAGCAACATGTCCTCCTTCTTCACTGCGGATGAGCAAAGCACGACCTCTATGGCACAACTGGACATGGGTGAAGAGTTCCGAGCCATTCGTCAAGCAGCGGCAACGTTTTGTTCACAGCCGAGTGCCAACTCGGCCAAGAAATCCAAGCTGTGTGTGATGACAAATGTGATGGATCAAGCAGTGATGCTGGCGAAAACGGCGCGTACCATGTTTTCCTCCAACGAAACCACTACGATCTCCGATAAAGACGAAGGAATAATTCTGAAAACGCTTTTGGAGGACGCCGCGTTTCAAAAGACCATGCAAAGCTTGAATGAGAATGCCAAGAAAGTGATGGAAGCCATCAAGAATACCACGGAAGATGTCATCAAGAACATCAACGAAAACCAGTTGACCACGATGCTCACAGTGTCCAATCAACTCAATGCCAACCAGCAGAGTTATGCCGAGCACGTGACGCGGGTGACGACTTTTGACATCAGCTCCCAACAGGTTGCGTTCAAGCAGAAAATAAGTGAGATGATGAACAATGTCAAAATGATCCAAGATAATGTCCCCAAGTTGTCGGGCGATTTGAGGAACCTGGCTCTGATTGCGTTTGACGAGGCATTTGCCCAAACACTTGAGGATCTGACCAAGACCATCACCAGCGGGTTGAGCTGTTTCGAACAGCCTCTCAATGTGGGTGACACGGTGGCAAGTTTGCGCGATACCACCAAAGACATCATGACCATTGCTGGGATTGAGCAAGTGATGAAGAAAGTGAACGGCGAAATGATCAAAGAGCTGAAGAGTACGTTGGACAAGCTGGAATCTCTGCGAAGGCGACTCGATGAGCTCTATGCCATTGCCAAGAAGATGTTGAACGACAACAACGAGGTGGTGCCGGACTCGGTCAAGGCCAACTCCCATCTCTTCATGGATGCATACGGAAAATTTACTAGTCCTGTGCAGAAAGCAGAAATCAGCTCTTTGGCGGAGCAGTACCGGGCTGTCGTTGAGCAATTATGCAAAGCTTCCTCAAAAATTGTGGGCAAACCTGGCTGTGTGAACGCTCCTGGAGAAGTCACGACGATATTTGGCAGCATGACGGACAACTTGGTTTTGGCGGAAGAAAGCATGCAGATTCTCTTTGACATCGTATCCAAGGCAGTGATTCAAGGATCCACCAAGGAAGTGGCTGCACATGCCAAAGAATTGGCTGGTGCAGCCGATGAGACAGCAGCTTCGTTGAAAAAGACCTGGGAAGCCAACGCGCAGAAGCGTGACGAATGGTTCCAGAACCTGGGAATCACTCAAGCCATGGCTTCCGTTGCTCTCATGACCAACAAAGTAATGATCTGGACTGCCGCCATCAAGTCGTGCGATCGCAACACGTATTTGTATGGTGGCCAACCGAATCCGCCGTGTGATGCATTGTACTCCAGTCAAGCCATCAAGGAAAGCGATTTGATTCCGATCGCTGGTCTTGCACCGCCAACAATGGACGAGAAAGGACTTGTGGTGCTTGACGCGTTGATTCCCACCATGCCACTGTTCCCGGGAGACACTGGGTACTTGGATTACAACCAGCTTCTGCTTGGAAAACCTCAGAGTTTCCGGTTGAATTACAATGAATCGTGGTTGAAGGACATGCACTGGGATTCACTGAATCTGGCCTCGTCGGTGTCGTTTGTCAAATCCTTCGAGGTTGTGATCATGCCTCCGACGGACGAATTGGTCAAATCCAAAGGGTCGACGATCACCGTCACGATCGATAGCAACAAAAAATCGAGTTTCCGCGTTGGTGACAAGGATAAGAACTTCGTGGTGCCACCGTTTGGGTTCACAACGACGTACGATGAATACACGGACGAAGCCATGTGTGCTGACAAGGCCAATCGAGTTCAGTTGAAGAGTTACAATTGCAACCCAAAGCTACTCAAGATTTGTCGGGCACCCATCACCACCACCATCGAGCCAGGCCAGCCACTGCCGTCGTTGTTTAGCAACTTCTATGTGACAGCCGCGTTCTCCTCTGGTGGAAGCACGAATGAGACTCTGGTGCCGCTTCAAAGCATCGCCACTCCGTTGTATCTGGACGCCAAAGTGCAAATCTTCAAGCTTGATGCAAGCCGAATTCCCACTGGATCGGTTTCATCCATAAACTCGCCATCGATCACGACAAAGAAACCTCTTCAACCAGGTTTGAATTCATCGACAACTGGCACCAGCGAGGTAGCCACGGAAACTGCTGTCAACGTCAATTCGTCGTCATCATCACCTGCTTCCAATCCCGAGAACAAGACGAGATTGTTGCAGATCACCGATGGTCAACCCACACCAACGCCCTCGGCTCCTTCCACAACCCCGACTTCGCCCTTGCCATCCACGACTTCATCTGCAACAGCGACTACAGGTCCCGTGCCAAATCCAACCGCAACGAATACTTCATCCTCGACAAATCCGCCATCTTCTTCTTCCCCAGAGTCAACCACTGCAGTTCCATCTCCTTCCAACTCAACGTCGACACCCACTTCGTCCACCGGCCCACACAAGGACACTTGCTGCATGGATGGCCAGTATTACGATGCTCGCCTGCAGACTTGCTCGCCGTGTCCGCCAGGAACTGTTGCGCTGATGAAAGGAATGCTATGTGCAGTGGCTGCAGAGCCATCGAGTGGGCCGACTACAGCAACTCCAGGAGTCGAACCAGTGCCATCCACGACAACATCGCGAGGCGAAGCACCCATGAGTTCCTTGCCTGCTACAACTACAGCAGTGCCAGTTGGGACCACTGCATCATCGCAAGCGGGATCACCAGTGCCAACCTCAACAGCACCTCCTGCCGCGGTCTAAGCGGCTTTTTCACTGGCACTTGCCACCAGGACCAGCACTTTTCGATCGGACATGTCAAGTCATTCGTTGAAAGAGTCGAATCCACACAATTTGTTGGAATGCTTGTAGTAGAGTTTGAGATTCAATGTGTTTGTTGAGTGGAATGACACGACCTTTGGTTCCTTTGTTGCTTGGTTGGCTTTGAACTAGATCCAGAGGTTATAGGAGCAATATTATTTTTGCTTGTTCATGCTATGCATGCCTGGTGGGAGGAAGGTGGAAGGTGCCGCCACCATGGGAAAAAATCTCTTGGTCATCCATGGAAAACCCTATGGCTTTGATCGATCCAACTTGACGATATTCGTTCCACCCACCCTTCACGTTGTTTACGCCGAGCGAAGCGAGAGAAAGCTCCTTTGCCATCGGGATATCCAACCGGGCATAGGTCGACGATTGACCTATGCCCGGTTGGATCCCGGTGGCAAAGGAGCAACCAGCTGCTTGGAACATGTCAGGGTGTCGGGTAGACTGACTCGGTTTTGGCCAGAGAGCCACGGAGCACGCAAGTGTGCGCTTGTCAAGCGATTGGCATGGCGAGTAGTATGGGTCAAATGGCACAGAACACTTCAAAGAATGACTTGTCATTCCACTCAACAAACCCAAATGGACTCAAAACACTACTAGTACTGTGACAAGCCCACTCTGGTGACTCGACTCTATTGCTTGATGCTTGCATACTCGGCCGTTCACACCGCAGCTTATTGTGATGAAGTGGTTGGCACTGGTCGTACGACTTGCGGCGGAGCATAAATGACTCCTGGTGTGTAGTAGAATGGTCTGTCAACTTCTAGTGTACCTGCGGTCGGTACTGACGATGGGAATTCTGGTGATTGCGTGGCAGCTGGTGGACTCGTCTCTGATGGTGTTAGTGGCATTGAGGTGTTGGTGGTTGATTCCGATGGCGTCGGTGGGGGCGCAGTGTCGGTTGTTGTGGAGTTTGTCTCTGACGGTGTTAGTGGGATGGAGGTGTTGGGGGCTGACTCTGATGGTGTTGGTGGGGGCGCAGTATCGGCTGTTGTGGAGTTTGTCTCTGATGGTGTTGGCGGGGATGCAGTCTCGGCTGCTGAGGAATTCGTCTCTACTGGTGCAATCGTCTCTGATGGCGTTGGAGGCGAAACGATCGTGCCGCTACTTTCCATCGCGTTTGGCTGTGCAGGCACAGGATATGCAACCCCAGAAGTTGCTGGGCCTGGATACATGCCGTATGGGTTGGGGGTGAACAATTGGTTCACATTCAAAAGGGTACCGGTCGCTCCATCAACAAAGTTCAATGCTTGTTGAGCCTTGTCGATGGTGCTAGCTTGACCTTGTGGGTTTTCATGTTGGTCGGGTGGAGTATTGGTGACTTCCTCTGGAGTGGGTGTTGTGGGTGCGTTGGTGCCTGTGGTTGGTGTGGCTGGTTTTGTTGTTGATGGGGTATTCGTGACTGCGGGTGGTTGAGTGGTGGCTTTCGCGGGTGTAGTTGACGGAGTGGGAGGCGGGGTGGTTGCATGGGGAGTTGCAGGATTGGCGGTTGGTTGGGTGGTGGAAGGATGAGTAGTCGTTGGACTAATAGTTGTTGGCTTGGTGGTAGACGGTCCTGTGGGAACTGGTGCTGGGGTCTGGGTCGATTTCGGAGGAACAGAAGCTGTTGGGGTCTGGCTTGGCTGGGAAGGACTTGTGGTTGGCTTGGTGGTCAGGGTCGATTTAGTAGGTGGAGTTGTCGTTGGTTGTGGCGGTGGGGCCGAGGTCGTGGTTGGCTTTTGCGTTGGTTTTTGCGTTGGTTTTTGCGTTGGTTTTTGCGTTGGTTTTTGCGTTGGTTTTTGCGTTGGTTTTTGCGTTGGTTTTTGCGTTGGTTTTTGCGTTGGTTTT
>JAMFLO010000415.1:15443-27509 GCA_027475765.1 Paralagenidium karlingii
TGCGTTGGCTTTTGCGTTGGCTTTTGCGTTGGCTTTTGCGTTGGCTTTTGCGTTGGCTTTTGCGTTGGCTTTTGCGTTGGCTTTTGCGTGTGTTGTTGAGATACACTTCCGGAGATACTCGCCTTCCCTCCAGAGCTCTTTCCCAACCCAAGCTCACGAGTTGTAGCTTGGTTGTCAACAAGATCTTGGTTGGTTGCTATGGCCACGACCAACTGTGGTTGGGTGCTGGCCCATGCAATGCAGACACTGCTCAACACACACGTTCGGATCACTGACATTCGCATGGTCGGTTGTCTTGACAAGAAGAAGAAGAAGAAGCTTGGTGGTGGTTGCTAGCGAGCAAGTTGGAGAATGAGCCAAAGATCGCTTGTCGGCCCGAAAACCATCCCAAGCTTTGGTCTCTAGTCAGTCGCTTCCTGACCGACACTTGCTGTGTCCCCCCCCCCCACACACACACACAGTACACGTGGGAAATGGTGACTGCTGGCGTCGAAAGAGGGTACAGATGGCAAACATGCTGTCAAAAACGGATCCACCAAAGCCACGCGTGTGGCCCCCACATAGGTCTCTTCCAGTGTGAACCAAGTCTCAGACACCACTCGGTTGACAGGTCCCATCTCCATTGCCTTGTCCTCAAGTGAAATAGATACTTCATGGTTATGTAGCTACCATTCATCGTGTACTACTAGTACTACGACTACTAGTAGCTAGCTTGGACCCATCATCTCCATCCCAATGGCTCAGAGCCATCCAGGGGGGCCGGGGATCCAGCCATTTTTTGGCTTTGAATGGATGCACTGTGGGCTTTTCATCAGAGAGAAACAGTCATCGGGAGACATTCAGCTGGATCAATGGAAAGGAAACTTCCTCCCCTTTCATTTCTCTTCTGCACGGGAAGATCCTCCTCTCCGCTCTCACCAGGTCATCAGGTCATGAGGTTCGCCTGTGGCGGCCGCTTGTTCCTTCTGACTCAGCTTGACTCAGCTACCACACGTCAGCCAATCAGGTCGCAGCATTCTCAAGCAACACGCAGCAGTGGTTGCAGGAAGGTTGCAGCAACGGAACGTCATGGACCTGACCTTGATACCAATGCTTGCTTGTTGTGCTGGCGAACGCAGTTGGTGTCCTCCTTTGCTGGCGTTTCTGCTTTTGGTGCGACGACCTCCGTCCCCATTGAGCTGTGAAACGACCACGCTGACGTTTTTGCTTTCCCTTTTGATATGCAATGGATGTGGCAGACCCCCCCCCAGTCCATTGGACTTGGACATTTTTGCACCTCACCTTGTCAAGGCGTCGGGTACTTTAGTAGGGCATTCCTTCAGTCCTCTGTTCTTGATGTTTCTCAATTCTTGTGGTGCGCCAGAGACTACAACAGATGCGCTGCGGTTTCCCAGGTGACGTGAACCATCTTGGAGGTCCGCCAAATGTCATTTGGTGGAACCATCGCCGTTGATCGAGCTGACGCAGCTCTCCTTGGAGTTGATCTGCGGTCCGAAAAGGCCCCATGGAGGATCCCTGGTGTTCCGAGTGACAACAGTCTTCAAGAAAGTGTCTTGGTCGATGCTGCATCATCGCTCGTTGAAAGTCGAATGATGAGCTAGGGCATGACCTCGAAACCTGAGCCATACCTTGCCCACACGAATTGTACGCGTATCCGCTGTTGCCACCACTCCAGCTTCAGAAATCACAAGGTGTTTGCTTGATTTACAAGTCGCCCAACCGACAAACCAGGATTGGTCGCTAGCAGAACAACGATTCACCACGACGTGCCCAGTCTTGTTGCCCGCAAGAGAATTGTGTTCGTCCCGATTGGAAGAGGAACAGACACGGTTGACGACGCTGCTGGACAACCAAAAATGCGTTGGATCGCCTATTGAACTCGACCAAAAGATCCGCCTTGAACCCTTGTGGAGACCTGGCGATTCGTGATTGGATACTGTAGCTATCATCATCATCATAATCATAATCATCTGGTGTGGGCAGCACTGAGCTTCCGTGGTGTCGAGGAACAATACGATGTCTTCACCTCCAAGTGGCGTGCAGCTCCCATGGCGTTGTGTTCTGGTGGCGTTGAAGAATCGAGGAGTTCCGGACAAACTTTCGCAAATGCATGCCAGTCCAGCAATGAAGGGGCGGGGTCCAGAGCCAAAACTCTTTCATATGATCAACAACCATCCAGAGCGAGCGAGAGAGAGAGAGAGAGAGAGAGCAATGTGCTTGGAGTCTCTCTCTCTCGCTCTCTCTCTCTCTCTCTCTCTGGCTTCAACTCGCTTTTTCTCGTTGTGAAAAGCCGCCACAAGACCTGACCATCCATGCTCTTGTCATGTGCATGTCTTTATGATGAGCTGAATCGTCACTTCGTGCAACCTTGCAGACGGTTTTCCGAAGGTTGCACGAATATTGGCCCTACAACCAACCACTCGCATCACATGGGCCAGTCTTCCTCATGAAGCTGTCTGTCAGAAGAACCGATGAACGTGGGAACGTGGTCCGTCACATTGGAGATGGGTTTAGTCGACCCCTGCAACTCGTAAATCCAATGCTATTCCCACGATGTTTGTCGGCTTTGAAAGATGACGCCCTCACCTCCTTGGTTCTGGTGTCAAGCAGTTGTGACGGTTGGGCTCCTGTCTCGACGCTTTGACCAAGAGTTTGTTTGCTCCCAAGTTTGGGATGCCATTCCTTTGGTTTGACCGGCATTGGGAGAGAGAGAGAGAGAGAGAATGGGTTGGTTTGGTGGTCGTTGACAGTGAGAGGAGTCTTTGGACTGGGAAACACAACTGAATACGTTGGATTGCCGCTGCTGCTGCTGCTGGTGGTGGTGATGGTGGTGGTTTGTATTCATAAATTATAGCATATTCAATCTTGCTGTTTGTTGTTCTACGGAAACAAGAAATCTTCCAGTCCCATCAAGTCCTCCAACAGATCTGCCATCTCGGTTGGCATCGATGGGGACGGTGGCGGCGATTGTTGGAGCTGTAGTGGTTGGCTGGCCAATTGATCGTATGGGAGGCATTCGGATTGAACAGCTTCATGGGATTGAGGCGTCGTGGTGGTTTGCTTCGCGACGAAAGTGTTGTGTATCAACAGCGAGTTCAAAAGGGTGCGCAATTGCTGGTTTTCTTCTTGGGTTTGTTGCAGACGACTTTCCAGCGACTCGATTTTCTGTTTCACTCGTCGTCGCGATTCGGCCGCCGATTCTCGGTTCTTGGCGCGTCGTTCCTCCAGTCGCCGGTGCTGAAACTCTTCCATGCTCATGTTCGGAGTGACCTTGAGAGTCGGCGTTGATGCGTTCATGATGATGGTTGCGATGGCCGATTAAATAACAACTCAATGAAGTACCGTTGGGTTTGTCAGTAGAGTGGGTTGGACGTTGCCAAAGGTGAAATGAAGCCTCGCGCTCACGAGCTCAAACACACCTCAGAAGCTAGGTACTCAAACTGGCACCGCACGTGATGGCAAGTCGAACTCCTCGTGGTTGTTGGATCGTTGAATGGATATGACGTTCGATGATGTTCAGCAGTGGCATGAAAATGCAACCCAAGAAATCCATTAGATCTACCCATGTCATTTGCGCTCAATAAGCCAAGTCCTGTCTCTTGGTCTCCGACCTTTGGAGATCCAATTCGCCAAAGCCAGGGCTCATCTGGTAAATCGAATGATGTCGGCAGGGCAAGAAACGGTGCACACCAGCATGAAGGCCACAAGAAAGAGTGCACAAACACCTGGTTTGGTGGGGTCATGGGAACAAAACCCTCAGCAATCACAGCATCGGATGGCATCCCACATAAAGGAAGAGAGGAGTGTAAATGTGTATTGGCAGGCGTTTTGTGCATTACACATGCTGCTTGTTGATGCATTCGAATGCTTGTGCATTCTTGCTTGGCTCTGGCAATCTATGACTGGCTGGCGATGGCTGGCTCCCCAAGAAAGAAGAAAGAAGCAAACGAAAGAGCCACCCATTTCCTCGTCATGTACTGTTGCACAACACTCGGAAACCTACTTACAGTCTTCTGCAACGGCTCATGCAACAGCAAGTGGACATGTTGTCGCTGGGCCCTTTTGATGATGTAGATCGAGTGGCTGACACGATCACATTCGGTCAGGTTCTCTCGAGTTCGTTGAGCAACCAGTCAGTACGTCGACGCCCAGTCATTTGAATGGGTTCGAGCTTTCGATAGGAAGAAACGCGCGCGCTGCCAGAGCCGTTGCAAGATCAAAGTAGATCCAAAACTGGGGGATGGCCGAGATGCCATGCCTTATATTGTCGCCGTATCGAATAAGCCTTTGAAAGAGGTCGAATAAGCCTTTGAAAGAGGTGAAATCCGACTTGAATCCCCACCAGATTCACCCCCGAACCTTTTCAAAGTTGTCGGATGCATGCACAAACAATCGGTCATGGTGGTGCCCACCGAGGTATAGAAACCGCTTGGAGCCCTCACTGCACACGCCCACCCGCGCCATCAAATGCATCTCTTTGCCAAAGGTTGGCGCATGTCCACAAGAATCCATTTCGAGGTTGATACGATGTTGAAGACACGCGTAACAATCCAGTGCAAGCTACCACTTTTTGGTGGCTTCATCAGGTGGCTTCAAGCCACCTGTAACATATCGCGGCGCAGAAAACGGGGCCATGCGACCTCGTTTTTGGACTTGACGCTGCTCAACAATAGACAAGGCGACGGCCCTCGACTCGATCGATCCTTTCGCGGCGCCCGCAAGGTGGCCCGGTCTGGGTGGCGATGCTGGACACATGATCAAATGAAATCCAAACACACTTATTCCTATGATTGACGGAGATTACCAACGACACAATGACGCCAACACCTACACTAACCACTACACATCTACAGAGTCGCAAACACATCGACAGAGTCACATACACTTTGTTGGTGGTTCTTCACAGCATCAAAAGCTCTTCGAGCATGGTCACTTCGTCATCCGAAAGGGTTGGAAGACGTTCCAACAATTGGGTTACTTGTACCATTGACAACGGCACCGGTTGCGTTATTGTGTGTTGTTGCTGGCAACTTGGCATCATCGCCACGTGAGCTGGTAGTAATGCGACTAACAGTGACCGCAATTGGGCGTTTTCTTGTTGGGCATCTAGCAAACGTCTCTCCAACGAGACGATTCTCTCTTTGACTTTGCGTCTGGAGATTGCCGCGGCTTCTCGGTTTTTCTCGCGACGCTTTTCCAGTCGAAGGCGTTGGTAGGAATGGTGGCAAGTCGACTCCATGCTGTAGATTTGGCTGGTTCCGATTGCCAACTTGATAATGATGATCGAGATGTGAAATGAGAAAGGCACGGATGGTTGTTGAAAGCACTGCAAAACTCAAAGTGACAAGCCGCGGGAACCCAAAGATCCATTCCAACTCACACCAAATCCCTGCAAGTACGATGCTGGCTGGCTGGCTGGGCATGCGATGGGGTGGGTGGTGTGGGGTGGTCCCCGCTTGCTGGCTTTGACTTTGACGATGATGGGGTGAGTGTTTGAGACAGTAGTTCTGAGTTCACTGGATTTCTTGTGGTCGGATGTTACACGGAGTCGGCAGGCAGAACTGCTCTGCTCCTGCATTTTCATTCCATCCGGTGGAGAGAAAGAACAGATCGGTTGCGTGTGTTCGGTTGCGTGTAGCGTTGAAGTTGGTCTGCCGCCGCCCTTCGATTCTCTTTGGCAAAGTCCAGTTTTGTATTAGAACTGCCGAGGTCCTGCGCCACCGATCTGGGTGTCTCTGCTTATCCATGCTCACGGCCATGGGCCAAAGTGACTCTTGCATGCCATGAATCATGGGCCTACTAGTACAGGGCCAGGAAACATGGACTTACGAGCGGTCCAGGCATGAAAGTGTGAAAGTGTTTTTCCACAAGAGACGGTGCGATGCTACGTCGACGGCAGTAGACACAACCTTGGTTATTCGTCACTGGAATGTTGCGCCGTACGCGCTGCGCCAGTGTTTTAGCGGCGTCTCAACGGTCTCCAACAAGCATCCAAGATATGCAGAAGACGCGGTTGGCCAGGTATACTTGGGTGTGACGAGTAAACGATGCAAAAGCGTATATATTACCAAGCTAAAGAACTATCCGAGACAAAGATCTATTGGATCTCACTGCACTGCACACAAGGCCCGTGGAAGGCCTGCCCGGCCATGTTGCTCTCTGGCATGACTTGGTCAAACGCATTCTCCGCAAACGAAGAGTAACCCGCGTGGCAATCTGATAACGACGCCAATTCATGCGGCAACAGCTCCATGGGCCCCCCACTGGCATGCGCAAGAGCAGGATTCTGCAGTGGGGAACTTGCGTTGTGTCCGTTCACTTGTGATTGCGGTGGGCTGGACATGGTGACTTGAGGCAGAATGGTGGTCAAAAGCGTGCGCAACTGGGAGTTTTCTTGTTGAGCACTTTGCAGTCGCTTCTCCAACGTGACAATGCGTTCTTTGACTTTGCGTCTCGACACAGCTGCTGCTTCTCGGTTCTTTTCTCGTCGACGCTCGAGGCGCAGACGATCGTATTCTTGTTCCGTCATTGGCGAAGGGTGGTTGGTATGGTTGTTCTCCATTTTGATTTGTGAAACGGTGGTGCGTTTGGGATGAACTGCTTGTGGGTGGCACTCGCTTGAGGTTGAGTCAGGAACTTGGACAATGAGATATCCGGGGCGTTACGGGCCATTCATGGTAGGTGACAAGGTGATGATGGCGAAGGCGATGGTGCTGGAGGTCATCAAGGTGAACCGTGATGGTGATGGTGATAGTGGAAATCGGCACACCACGATTTGTGGCCGTGGTCGCTTCATCCAACGGTCGTGGGGTTGCTGCCTGGGTCACTCACTGAATTTCTCACGACTCACATTTGCCTGGCAGCCTGTCAAGAGACAGTGCGTGGGACGACCAGAAAGAGGTTCCTCTCTCTCTTCAAGAGCAAGCACCGGAGGTTGAGAAAGCTGTTGGCGGCGCCGTGCAGAACGATCTTTGGGCTTCTATGGAAAGCCAACGAACACCCGCCCCCGATCGGTCACACACTTGATCGGTTTGATCCTTGAGTCTGGAGGCAGCAAGGCATCCCTGTTTTTGCGTGGAGCTGCTAAACTCACTTGGTAAAAGTGAACGCAAGCGCCACCGTGGTGTAGAGTGATAGAATTCAAGCATGTCGTACAACCATGGCACCACTGGCGCAGGTTGCCACGTGAATCGTCCGCCAAAGCACCACATTCTCGAGTCAGAACCACGCGTGGCCAAGGGATTTGGACACACGACCAACCCAATCCAGAGCCCGCTACGTCAGCAACGCCGCACTTGTTGGTCAGCAATGACTCAGCACCAGTCTTCAACATGCTGGTTCGACCGTTTTCTGTTCATTTGCTGTCGTGTCTGCTCGAAAAGGTGCATCGCACCCTCCGTCATGCAGAGGGGGCGTGGGGCAAGAACCAGAGGCCCCCCGCATCATGACGGTGGACGAGTAGGCAGTCTGACAGACAGCAGCAAGGACCCTTACCAGTACGGGGTTGGCCACCGGCGTCACCCAGGGCAGCAGAGAACCGTACACTGGGCATCGGTAACAAAGCTTGAAGAGCTCTTTGAACTTTGGTGCAGGTTCAAAGAGCGCTCGACATGTATTGTAGGTACGTCCGTCCATGCGTACAAGAAGTGCACCAGCAAGAATGAAGAAGAGCCCATTGCTCTCCTCTAAAATGCTGATTCCCCGTGCGGTTGATGCCCTTGGTTCCCGAGCCCACGCTGGTTCTTCAAGGTCGTTCGGCAGGATTTCTTGTATCGTTCACTGCTGCTGCCACTGAACGCAACTACGCGACTCTGCATTTTTGGGGTCTGGTGCTCATCAAGTTAGTACTACCTAGGACTCAGGAATCAAGCGCGCGGCTTGCACATTGGAAGAGCATGGTCCATGTCGCTGGTCCAACCTCGCTGACCACCTTTGTGGAGATAAGACGCACCTCTGACTACCGATTGCTTGGGTCTTTCTTGATGGTCTCCTTTCGCGGATGGAAACCCTCGTGATGATGAGCTAGGCATGCATGCATCGGCATTCTCAGTCCAGCATGGCGCAGTTGCTTTCCCACAGATACATTCACTGGATACTCTGTGAAAGCCACTTCGAATCAGGCCGCATGAGCCCAAGATCCCAAAGGATTCCTCAAAAACGGTATTTCACGTGTTGTCTCTGGCTTCTTCTTGTTCTTCTTCTTCTTCTTGTGCTTCTGCTCGTCGATTCGCGATCGAATCTGACGAGGAAGACTCTAGGTGGATACACATTTAGGGCTGAACCAGCGCCAAGAAAATGGTGGTGATGCACCCCCTTCGCTGGGTGCCGTCAACACCACCGGTAACACCATCATGTGTGCAGTCGCATCCGTGCTGTTCAAATCTGACTCCTGCTGCTGCTCCGATGGCGGTGGGGAGGGCAACAAGCCTGCAAGTCTTCAAGCCTGCACGAGTTGGGCCATGGAATCTCTTTGTGGTCCGTTGCAATAGGTACGTCCACTGCACTGCACTTGCACCATCTTTCAACTCCTTGTACCCAGACGACTGTGTTGCTTGTTGCCGTGGGCGGTTGAGCGCCTGGAGCGGGGATGGATTGCCGAGTTCTTCTTCTACTAGTACTAGTACTAGTCCCAAGCCCTGGCGACGTGTCATCTTCCAGGTGAGCTGCTCGCCAAAGGTGCAAACATGCCCACTGCAAAATGGGAAATCTGCCTGGATCCCACTTTTCGTGGCCGCCGGGTCCCGCCGTGCCAGAAAGGTCGCGTTCCTGCACTTGGTTTGACTATGGTGTCTTCACGTTTTGGGTTTCTGCGTGGGCAGAATCCAGTGAGAGCATGCCAACCACCTAAAGAGTGGTCGTGACAATGTGACAAAGCCTCGCAGGTTTCATGGGCGCTGCACAACGCGACGACTGGAGCCAAAAGAATGACATGGAACAAAGCCGACACCCGAAAATGGACAGCCAGGCTGCTTGAGGTTGTCAATGAGAATGCCAGAATGATGCTTGCTCCGTTGAGTCTGCCCGTCATCCTCCCCCCCCCCCCTCCTCCTCCTCCTCCTCCTCCTCCTTCTCCTCCCTCGCGCCAGTCTGAAGAGTACTTGTACTCTCATCGATAGGTCAAGGTCCCAGACGTTCATACGCAGTGCGCACCATGATCATTCGACCTTTTGCACTCTGCCTCGCAACTCACTTTCCAAACACACCACCACCAACAGTCGTTCCCAACGACCTCAAGAACCCAATGGAAGACCAACCCATGCCGATGGATATGCCAATGCCAATGCCAATGCCAATGCCAATGCCAATGCCATCGGCCATCTCCATGGACGAAGAAGAGTTTCGTCGCATGCGTCTGGAAAAGCGACGAGAAAAAAACCGGGAAGCTGCCGCCGTCTCCAGACGCCGCGTCAAAGAGAAAATTGAAAACTTGGAACGTCGTGTGCAACGCTTTGACGAAGAAAATGCCCAATTGCGCTCGTTGGTGGCGTCGTTGCTCCCTCATGTGCAGACATCACCTTCTAGAGTGGCAAGTCCAATGGCGGCGGTGGGCGCACCAACTCCAGTGTGTTCACCCCTGGCGACGACGACGGCGCCGGTGCTTCCGCCACTCAACACGATGCTCCTCAACAATGCCGCATCTGTTGTGGACGAGAGTGCAACCCAATTGGCCGACGAATACGCCGAACTGTGTCTAACCGAGAGCAATGATCAAGACCTGTACGACCCGGACACCATGGATTTGCCCGACCTGCAGGACGACGAACTGAGCATTCTGGCCGAGATCCTCGCCTGAGGAGAGTCGTGAGGCTTTCCAAGTAAGTGTCGATCCCCAGGAAGCTTGTAGTTATCTTTCATCGTTGTGCGCGTGCATGTGTCGTGCGTGAAGTCGTAGCTCATCATCTAACTTATACACAAAGGAAGCGATTGTTTGTGCCTTTTTTCCATCCGTCTCGCGCGGGGTACATGTACCATTCCATTCGTTATGACATGCAGGCAATCAATCCATCCAGTGCAAGCACAAGCTTTGTCGCAAACCGTCGGTGCAGAATGCTGAGGATTCAACGGCATCGTGCGATACAGAGATACACCTTGTTCTCTCCGTTTCGCGCCCTCAACATCACACTTTAGAAGCGCTGGGAATGCGGCAGAACGGGGTGGCCTTCTCCAACTCCGCGAAGATCCTTTTTTCTACCCATCAGATGGCCGCTCTATGGATGGATCGTTGCGTGGTTGATCTGCGCTTCACGTGAGAACCATGACGCAGAGGCTTCCATCTAGTTGGCGAAATCACATGCCCTTCACGCCGAGCGCAATCAGCGCCAGGAAGCCGCGATGGCAATCCCATCGCCAACCATCGACGCTGTCCACTGTACCCACACAGCTTGAAGAAGCCCCAGAAATCCATTGACCAAAGCCCACAGTGCGCCACTAAACTGGACTTCACAGGCGCCACCCGAGCTATCCGAGCGCCAGTGCAAAACGAACTCAAGGTTAATCTGATGAGCCGACTGAATGTGTCAGGAAGCCTGTCTCCCTGTTTCGACTCGACTCGACTCGATCCGATCCGATCCGATCCGATCCGATCCGATCTGATTGCGGATGTCTGGCTGGAGGTCTCAAATGGGTTGGTGCGCACCAACCAACCAGCAGCAGCTCTTGATGACGTTGGTTTTGCCAAGTTGATGGGTACCTTCACTGGATTCGACACGACTCAGAACCTTGCCCTGCTGTACAGCCGACTCCGCAATCACCATTGACTGTGAGCAAAGCCCAGCAAGCCATTGAAGCCGTGACGTTCGCTCGCACTGTTGCGCAACACCTGACTTCGATCGGATTTCTTGCTTTCTTTGGATCTGGTTCATGATTTATGATCTGAGAACCAGCTCAGAGGCTGAAGACTTCTTCAAATGCGACCTGGAAGCGTTGCAAAGCCTCCTTGTTTTGATAATTGCCGGTGGATCCAGTAGATGCATGGATGGAGTGCTCGTTCGAACACAGTTTGATCCATTGGCGTGTCTCGATACCATTCAAAGAATTAGTGTTACGTCTGAATTGGGGCGGGGCGACAAGCACACGCTGCATTGATCAGGTTGCTGAATAATCTCAGGTTGTCGACGTGTCTGGTGTGCCTTGCGCCTTGTGCTTGAGCGCTTTGGCAGTCTACTTGCTCTTCCTCCAATCATTGCATCACCAACTGGAGAGCAAATCCTTGTCGGCATCGAGAAGTGAAGATCATGTGCATGTCTCTCGGTCACCCGCACACACGTGCGATAGAATCGTGGGTCATCCCATGGCATGCCAATCCATCGCAAGATTTCGGCAATTGCTGCCATATACACGCATTCGCATGGATACAAGTATTTGCCGTCCACACTGGCCAACATGCCTCGCATGGCCAACTGTTTCCCATTGACGAACGAACTACCAGCTTCCAATCGAAATCGGTCATCAAACCGTCCAGGAATCAAACGCGGCATGCTTTTGAACTCGTTGCACACGCAGTTGCTGATTTTCTGACGCTTGTTCACTGAACCAACGACGATCGCCGTCAAAACTGCCACGGAACTCACTGAAACCGAGAATACCACATTGTACCATGGCTTTTTGAAGGTGAACTGCACCACGTTCACGATCATCATCATGTACACCACCGTGCGCAATGTCCAGTTCGACGCATTCCCCGCAAACGTGTACAACGCCAATCGCGCGCTTGTGATCGAACTCATCACACACAAAGCTACAAACCGCATGGAGCCCAGCGACCCCATACCCGTCATCGAGTACAATTCATACTTGCCAGTGTAGTAGTAATAGATCTGAAATGCGAATTGAACACCCTGGATGGCAACAGGTGTCCGATGGTCGAACACAAAGCTGTAACTCACACTTAATGAGGAAAAGCCATAAGCAATCACGAAAGCGATTAGATTCACGACCTCTTGCACAACCGGCACGAGAATATTGCAGGTCTCATACTCCACCACATACATCGTTGAGTACGTCACCGACCCATAACTCGAATTCGTCATCACCACATAGCTGTGGTATGGAGGAAGCTCCTCCGAA
>JAMFLO010000416.1:0-27466 GCA_027475765.1 Paralagenidium karlingii
GCACATTGATGGAGGATCTGCATTCGACGCGCATCGACAGCAATCTTGTCTGTGGTTGTGGTGCTTTGGACAGGAGCAGGAGCAGGAGCAGGAGGCGGCCTCGCGGCTGCCGCTGATGCAGGTGTCTTGGCATCACACTGCTTGGTGTTGCCATCATGGACACCACGAGCCCACGTCAACTGGGGCGACGGCGACTCCGGCTTTGCATACAAATCACCAGATAACTGCCAGTTGTCGGATTCAACAATTCGACTGTTCCCGTCATCGTGGCACGTGGCCATTCCGTGTTTCGTTGTGTACCGTAGGATACCGGTCGGATTGGTACCCTGAACCGCCGGCTTTGTTTCTTTTTTGCATGTCGCGGCAGCAGAGAAACGAAACGAAATGGAAAGAATCGGGGGCCAAGAAAAGAACACGGCGGCACGCTCACGCTCTGGCCAAAGTGCTGGGTTGGGGGGAACGTCGAGCCACCCAGCCAGCCAATTGAACGGAACCAGCCAATTGAACGGAAGCAACCAGCCAGCCCGCGAGGAAGCCAAGCGAACAGAACTGCAAGCGAATTCCACGGAAGGAAATTCAACGCAGTTGCAAGCCATCGCGTTGCGTTGCTGTGTAACGAGGACGGAGGGCCCGAACCGCCCTGGGAAATGTGAGTGCATCATCGGAGAGTAGATGCGGAAGAGGCGGGGCGGGGGCGTTGGGATTACACAACTGGCACTGGCTTCAGTCGGAGTCTTTCTTGCCAATCCGGGGGCTTTTCCTCATCTCCCCCCTCCACTTTCGCCGCCGCCGATTGGGAATTCTGGACCACATGGCGCCTAATGTGTCTGCTGTTCATGCGTATCTTGGGTCGTCTCGGCCGAGCAGCGGAAGAAGAAGGCGCTCGAGTCGCAAATCTGCGCCGCGATCACGACCACGCACTGTCGCCGTGTCGTCGATGGGACGAAAAGCAATGTCTGGCTCCTCAATCAAGTCCATGACTATCGACGACTCTGGCGTCAATGGAACAGAGCTCGCTCGTGGGCATAAGCACCACCAACAGGACCAACTACAGCAGCAAACTCAGGAGGAGACTGGAACAGAACACCATCTGGATCGTCGGCGAAAGTCGGATCAAGATCCAGCAAAAAATCAGAGCCCAACCCACACAAATGGTTCTCATTCTCAAACTTCTGCAACGGCTTCGCCGCCCACCAACTGCAGCGTCATGACACGGGGCAGAGTACAACGAGAAGAAGAAGAGCGTCGCAATGCCCAGGTCCGACTGCACGAGCTTCGGCAGTTGTACCAGCATTTGAAAGCAAAAGAAGACGAAACTGAAGAAGAAGATAATGAGGATGTCTTACGACGAAGCACCAAGGGCTCTGGGACGGCATCAGACGAGAATGGCTCCAAGTCACTGATTTCCACTGCTCCAAACATGCCGCGATGCCCATCCCCACCTCCGGGCATGAATGACGCCCAGCTCTGCCTTCAGAAAATTCTCTGGACCCATTACCATTCCCTTCAGACCCTTCACATGGAGCCTGAAGCGTTTCTTAGTACCAAGCTGACCAGTCAACAGTTGGAGGTCGTGCTGAATCCGGTTGTGCAGGCCGTGGACATGATGTCGGCAGAGCATTGTGAGTGCTACACGCTCTTCGTGGTTCTTGACCAAGTCATGTCGTCATTTATTCACCGATCCTCTTTTTCTTTGAAGTTGGCATTCGACCTCCAACCGCGGATTTTGCGCAGAATATGGGCGAGATCCAGTACTGGAAGATCTGGGAATCGGAGACTGTGGACATGGGGTATGATTATATCATGACACTGTTTTGAAGCACAGGGTTTGCTCATGCTTCTTCTGCTTTGTGTAGCATTTTCTTTATGCCGCCAGGCTCTAAGATTCCTCTGCACAACCATCCTGGAATGAGCGTCGTGTCGAGAGTGTACGTGTTGGCATGCATCTCGTTGCCTTTTATCAAAGTATTGGTTTTTGACGCTACGTCTCTGGCGAATGGTACAGTTTATACGGATCTGTTGATGTCAAGTCGTACCAGATGATCTCTGAAGAAGAGATTGACGATCTTCCCAAAGAAGAAAGGTGAGGGCGGGCTTGGCGTTTGGATTGTAGGTTTTTTTGCCTAACATGTGCCGTTGTGATTTGCTGCCTGCAGAGAGAAAACAAAAGGCAACGTCGTTTGGGCCAAGCAGTCACGTGAGGTTAAGAACGTCGGCGTGTCGACTATGTGGCTGGACCCACAGCGACACAATTTCCATTCGATTGAGGCCAATTGTGATATTGGTTGTGCGTTGTTGGACGTGATGATTCCACCTTACAACAAGTGAGTGATTTGACCTGCGGCTAAAAGACTGGAAACCAGTCACTGATGTACAACTGCTGCTTGTTGATTCATTCAGTACGGATCGCGATTGCCATCACTACCAGATCGTCGACAAGTATTTGGTCACTGATCGATCCAATGTGTCTCGACGGAAAGAGATTTTTAGATTCTTGGAAACCATTCGTGGGGATGAGCTAGATGTCAGCGGGAGCTCTCCACGAGTCACAGCGCCCGCGCCACCACTCCCGTCGCCAATGGGAGCTGCGCCAGCACCGTCATCGTCGTTCTCATCAGCATCGTCATCGTCGTTCTCATCAGCATCGTCATCGTCGTTCTCATCAGCATCGTCATCGTCAGTAGGACCATCTAGTACCGGTAGCGGATGAATAACAACGAGTTTCAATATGAGTGAGTGTATGTGAAATCGGTCCTCTTTATTCACTTGACAAAGTCGGCCAGCAATCCTGTGAAATGTGATACTGCGGACGAATTGAAGGATGTAATGAATGAATGTGCAGAGGGTATGCAAAATGAGAGTTATGGTCGTGGTCTTGGGTTGGGCGGGAGGGATCAGCATTGAAGTGACGCCTCATGACAGCTCGTTTGGGCCCGACAAAAGCAAGCGAAAAGTCATTTGCACCGGACTGAAGCATACGTCCACGTCCCATGGGATCGCAGCTGACTCCAAGAACACGGTAGAGGGCATCGTTGGTCTTCCTTTTCTTGCGACTGAGTTACGGCGACAACCGTGTGATGATATACAAAGGTGGACTGGGGCAAGCCGTGATGACACCTTCTTTGCATTGTTTGACGACCGTGTTGTGGCACAGACGGCGATGGCCATGGGTTGGTCGTCAAACGCGTCAAGAAAATCCTCTCCACTGGTGGTCGGCTGCTGGATTTCGCGATCGGTGAATGGTGAGATCAACGTTTTTTGGCATTTGGGATTTGATCGCAGGTTTCGCTTCTATCTGAGCGGCCAGCTACGTATCGTTACGACTCCCTGCCGACTTTTGAACAAAGTCGAGCACTCGTTGGCCTGCGCCACCTCCACAACCACCGCTTCCAGAGTCCCAACTGACACGGTATTGCTCGGAGGAGGTGGTGAGCAATCCGGTCTTCAAGCATGGGGCTGTCTCGAGCACGGAGATGGAGTCTCGGGTGTTGGTCGTTGGTGTATGTGGGGTCGGAGAACATGGGCCGTGAACGAACATGTCAATTGCGAGTTGGGTTTCGTGGTCACGTGCAGATGAAACGAGCGACATCGAGTCTGTCATTGAGGACTCGCAGATCTAATATGTCTGCTCAGTGAAGTGGAACGGTATCTGGTCTGGTGAGGACAAGTCACGTGCTTTTCCTCCACCATCTCTCTGTTCAGGTCGAACCCGCAGGCCACAAAAGACTACGTAACGAGAGCGGCATGGTGTTCGTCCACTGGCGACGAGTTACAATGGTGATGCAAACCGGTGGATGCCACTGTGTTTTGCAAAGGTTTTGCGACGTGTTGCCCCACTGTATGTCAGATTGTTCTCAGCATGAATAATGGGACCGACGATGGGAGATCATCAACGTACACCACTGGATACAAGGCATCATAGGTGATCATTGGCGACTCGGACACATGAAGCCGCTGTCTCCCCCACTGGGTTCCCCACGAGCTCTTGATCTTGTAGGAGTTGCAAGTGGAGGTGCCATGAAGACCATGGACAACTGTATGAGGTAGTGTCGTATAGGATGCATGTGCCAAGCGCCGATCATCTGCTGCTGTTGTCAGGTTGGTGCAGTGCACATAAAGACAGAAAGCAACACATTGAGAAGAAGATATATCTTGGCACAGATGCAAAACCGCAAAGCCTTGTGGGTCCTATCAAGCTCACGACCAACGCGGCAGATTGACTTATAGAACGGGATACACAGCATAACGATTTAGGATGCCGCAAGTTGACCCATCGCGACTCAGATACATGAAGCCTCCGTCCCCCCACTGGGTACCCCACGAGTTCTTGATCTTGTAGAAGTTGGAAGTGGAGGTGCCATAACCGACGGCGACGACCGCGTGATTCAACGGTGCGCTTGGACAGGACGTGATGACACCACCTTTGTATTGCTTGAAAGCCATGCTGCCTGCCGAGACAGCGACGAACATGGGTTGGTGGTCGAGTGCAGCCAGATAGTCTTTCTCAGTGGCGGCCGGCTGTACCACGTCTCGAATGGTGAGATCGACCTTTTCGCATTTGGATTGGTCACAGGTTTCGCTTCTTCCCGAGCGACCAGAGACGTATGGATACGAGTCGCTGGTGCAGATTCCTCCCGACTTCTTGACAAAGTCCAACGCTTTGGTGCCATGGCCACCGCGACATCCACCGTTGCCAGAGTCACAACTGACAAGATACTGCTCGGAAAACGTTTTCAGCGATCCGGTCTTCAAGCAATGGGCTGTCTCGAGGACCGACACAGAGGCAAAGGCCCAGCAGCTTCCACAGCCCGATTGTTGTCTCGGCGGTGCGACACAGCCAGAAGTAGTCCAGTCGTGGGTGGTGGAGATGTTATTGGGACCAGGAGTGGACGGCGCTGGACTCGCACTCGCGTTTGGACTCGGACTTGGATTTGCTGTGGGAGCAGCACTTGACGGTGTGGGGCTTCCCGATGGCACCGCACTCGAAGACGCTGAAGTTGGACGTACAGGCGTGGAAGTCTGTCGGGTTGACGTATTTGAGTCAGACGGTGTTGAAGATGGCGTTGGAGACGGACCTGGCGTCGGGACGGCCGATCGGCGGATTGTGCTGTGGTTGCCAAATCGGATGAAGACGTCTGAGAAGTGAAATGAGAGTTGCGGCAAGAGATGATTGGTGTCCGCGACGAATTTGGCAAACTCGTCGTCCGTCATCATGGAGAACGGCGTGTCGGTGGAGAAAATGGCTTGGGGGTTGTTCTTCGTGGATTCTTCGATTGAGAGTTTGGTCAAGAAGAAACGGTGCAGCTGTGCGTCCTGATCGTCATTTGATGCCGAAGACGTGGAACTGCTTTCGATGGCTTCAAACTGCACTGTTCCACCTGGAATGAGATCGTGAGCCAAGGCGTACAAGCCAGCTTCGCTCTGCTTCCAGTCGAGAAGCTCTTGTTTGAGGATGTCCTGTTCTTGGAGAAAGCGCTGGTGTTCACTTTGGGAGAGACGTCGCGACGTAGCGGAGAGTTGCGTGCTGGAGAGAGCGAAAACAACAACTGATAGGGAGACGGATGGGGCAACCTTCATTGTGAATGGGAATGGTGGAGCTGGATGGGCTTGGGATCCTGTGCTTGACGGTGCTGATGGTTGGAGTTGGAAGCGAAATGGAAAGTGAGCAGACGAGAATCGATCTGGGAAAGCACTTGCTGTGTGTTGAAGTTTTGGAAACGTGCAGTGGCAATGCGCTTGCTGGTATTTAGGTGGCGAAGCAAAGCGTCAAAGAGAGCCCTATTGACCTGAAGATGTGGAGTCACTACACGACTATGCCCCTTCGATCAGGTGATGGTTCAACCGATGGTGGAGCTGCTGGTTGATCGGCAGTATGTGTGTTTTTGATCCGTTGATCCTGTTGATGCACGATGGCAAGAATGGTGGGAGCTGACTATGCACATGCTTTCACTGAACGTGACAAGTGGCTTGAAGAGTGTCCAGATGGCAATACACCTCAGTGCGTAGTTCAAAGCCAGCCTTTGTTCCGCGCCAACAGCTGTCCAAGTGGTTGGTGTTGGTGTCTGCTATTGATACACGTTCGCACGCATCAAGACTTTAGTCAACTCACGTTACAACCAGCGAAAACTTCTTTCCATCAGGGGGAGGCTCCTCTCCCTCTCTATGTATACCATCAAAAGCCACCACACAAAACTGCACATCGACGTTACCACCAACACATGCATTTCGATCCTTTTCTTTCCTCGAAACGACTCACTTCTCCACAAACCACACGTCGTCCACCGGATGCGTCTTGCCCGAACCATCCACAAACGTGCCGCGCTGCTTGTGTGAGATGCCCTCACTCTTCTTCTCTTTCTTGCCGCCTTGCTTCTGCTGTTGCTGTTGGCTCTTCTGGTCGTCCTTCTGGTCCACGTACTTGAGACTAATGGACTTGACATCGCGAAGAGGCTCCACGCGCTTGTTGTTGTTGCCACTCACAAACCCCAGCACCACACCCTTCTTCTTCAGAGACGCCACCAACGCCACCATGTCCACCTCGTCGTCCTGGATGTAGCTCTTCTTGTCACGCGCCGACGCTTCTTTCGCGATAGATCGCAGCGCCTCGAACCCATTCGGCACATTCAATTTCTTCTTGGTGAACGGACTGACCGTCATGTCACCAAACACCTCGGCGCCATCGATCACCTTGTTGCCGTTCAGATCACTCATGGCCAGCATCTTGTCGCCGTCCACGGCCGCGCCGTCGGGGATGCCGTTCCCGTTGAGGTCGATGCCGAGACCCACTTTGGCACTCACCACGCCGTCGTGGTTGGTGTCCAGGATCAAGGGTGAGATGGGACACGAGGCGACTCCTCCGGACATGGTGCAATGACGCGTGGAGCACGGCATGTTACCTCCTCGTTCGATGGTGCCGGCGTTTTCGTTGACGACACTCAGGAACGTGACCTCAAAGCTGGTGAGTGCGGACGGAACAGTCAACTGACAACCTCCGATGCGAAGATTCGACATGCCGGCTTCATCGCGCCAGCAGACAAATCGCCCGTTGGGATCCTGGACGCATTGAAAGTTTCGAGGATAGCGCGTACTAGCGTCGTAGTCGTTCGGCATGTTGAAACAGTTGTTGGGTGTTCGGAACTGGTTGATGTAGCATTGCGCGATAGAGCTCGAGACATGGCCGTCGCCGAGGAAGTCAGCCGGGTCGACCTTGTAACGACGCGTGAACCCCTGCCGTTGGAGTCTGGCGGCGGCGGTGGAAGTCCCCATGCAGGTGCTAATGACGGGACATGTGGAGGTGCCTGGCGTTGGTCCAGTCGGTGGAGCCGGCGTCGACGAGGTTCCTCCTTGACCCCCGGTAGTCGTTCCGGCGCCTCCATCGGTGGTAGGTGGAGCTGGTGTTGACGGTGTCGGTGGTGTTGGTGGTTGAGTCGTGGAAGTCGAGGTACCACCTCCCTTTTGTGGAGGTGCTGGTGGATCGGACGGTGCTGGCGAAGTTGGTGGATTGCCTCCTGCAGTGGTGGGACCACCACCAGCATTGACACAATGAATGGCGGCAAGAGCGAGAGCGAGGAGACACGTCTTGGAAGTAACGAGAACCATTTGGCCTTTGTGGAAGCAGCGATTCGTTTTCGCCGTTGGAAGTGGTCGGCAAAAGGAAAAATGAGATGGTTAGTGGTGAGAGTGCGGATCGCAGATCAATCATACTCCGAAGGAGATGCATTCCTTTACTGGTGAGTTCTTTCACGTCATGTTGCTGTTTGAGCGTTTTGGAAGGTAGTCCATCAATATGCTGAGGATGATGTGCTTGCAATGCCGAGGTAGCCGCTGGGTAGCACGCAACAATTCGTTGATCTCGCACGGATGCTTCACGTGGATGGGCCAGTGATTCAGGTGTACTTGGCCCATTGCGCCATGCGCACCATTGCGATTGAAGAGAGTGCCAAGCACAGCTTTTCGTGTCAAGAGAGTATCAACATCCTGATCTGTACCGCAGTGTTTCTTCTTCATTCTCTTCTTGCGGTGATGAAACTCCAACTGGTGCACGTCATATCCGATCGCAGTGAGCGAGCGAAATGACCCTTTGATTGTTGTGTCATTGCAGGTAGAATCCAGGTGCTTCTCATGACAAACCAGACGTTGGAACTAGTCGACCGGATCTCTCCATGGACAAATCTTCAACCGATGAGGACTTTACATCATGTTGCTGTGCGAATCATAACTTGGACCCGGTACAACAAAGAACACTGAGGATGTGTGCTTGGAACGTTGAAGGGCTTGTTGGATGGCACTGCTTCACGTTGTGCGCCAGCCACTGGGCTATACCTCAGCTCAGAAAAAGAGCAACAAGTTGGACCTCACGAGAGCGTGGAGATCCACATCTGGCACGGTGGCTTTCGTCAGCATTCTCCAATTGTAGTGACAACAGATGGGTCTCCACTTATAGCTCCAGATCACAAGATCCCATCTACCTAGTGAGGTATCCACAATGACGAATCTGAGCGTGTGGTCGTTTTGACAAAGACGGATCCTCAACAGCTGGGTCAAATCAAAGACAACCAGCTGTTTAGTTTGACAGGACACTCACATTGACTGTGGCGAAGAGAGCGTGCCTTGCGCCACTGTTGTCTTGTACTCGTTGTGTGTCGATCGAAAAGAGTCTATCCAAGCAACAACAAAGACTGTACCAAAGGAACGCAACCGATGGATGGCGGCAAAACTGCCCTACTCCCAATTCTTCGAGTGATGTCAACTTGCTTTCCAAGTTGGACGACATGTGTCGTGCACCGCGACACTTCACAGCTCTTGATGCATCTCCTCACACCGTTCCACGGATCCCTTCGGCTCTCGTTGGCTGGTGCTTCAATGGACGTTCCTAATACATCTCGTGGAGGTTCAAGTGATCTCGCAACACGGACCCAAGAGTTGAGGAGATGTCGACGTCACAGAGTCACCCTTGCACCCATCGCACAGACGGATAATGATCTTCTCTTCCCTACTGCCATCCAGGGCAGCAAGTGGTACGCAACCGTCTGACATCTTCTTCACTCAGCTCCAACACAACCCAACGACCCCGCCAAAGCCACACAGAAAGCATAACGTGCTCATGCATTCACATCAATCTACACCATGTCACTTCATCACCAACAAAACGACACACTACACTTGTACACATCAAATGCAACATCCTCCCCTTCCACCACACCTCCATTCTACCACTCACTCGCCTCTCACTTCTCCACAAACCACACGTCGTCCACCGGATGCGTCTTGCCCGAACCATCCACAAACGTGCCGCGCTGCTTGTGTGAGATGCCCTCACTCTTCTTCTCTTTCTTGCCGCCTTGCTTCTGCTGTTGCTGTTGGCTCTTCTGGTCGTCCTTCTGGTCCACGTACTTGAGACTAATGGACTTGACATCGCGAAGAGGCTCCACGCGCTTGTTGTTGTTGCCACTCACAAACCCCAGCACCACACCCTTCTTCTTCAGAGACGCCACCAACGCCACCATGTCCACCTCGTCGTCCTGGATGTAGCTCTTCTTGTCACGCGCCGACGCTTCTTTCGCGATAGATCGCAGCGCCTCGAACCCATTCGGCACATTCAATTTCTTCTTGGTGAACGGACTGACCGTCATGTCACCAAACACCTCGGCGCCATCGATCACCTTGTTGCCGTTCAGATCACTCATGGCCAGCATCTTGTCGCCGTCCACGGCCGCGCCGTCGGGGATGCCGTTCCCGTTGAGGTCGATGCCGAGACCCACTTTGGCACTCACCACGCCGTCGTGGTTGGTGTCCAGGATCAAGGGTGAGATGGGACACGAGGCGACTCCTCCGGACATGGTGCAATGACGCGTGGAGCACGGCATGTTACCTCCTCGTTCGATGGTGCCGGCGTTTTCGTTGACGACACTCAGGAACGTGACCTCAAAGCTGGTGAGTGCGGACGGAACAGTCAACTGACAACCTCCGATGCGAAGATTCGACATGCCGGCTTCATCGCGCCAGCAGACAAATCGCCCGTTGGGATCCTGGACGCATTGAAAGTTTCGAGGATAGCGCGTACTAGCGTCGTAGTCGTTCGGCATGTTGAAACAGTTGTTGGGTGTTCGGAACTGGTTGATGTAGCATTGCGCGATAGAGCTCGAGACATGGCCGTCGCCGAGGAAGTCAGCCGGGTCGACCTTGTAACGACGCGTGAACCCCTGCCGTTGGAGTCTGGCGGCGGCGGTGGAAGTCCCCATGCAGGTGCTAATGACGGGACATGTGGAGGTGCCTGGCGTTGGTCCAGTCGGTGGAGCCGGCGTCGACGAGGTTCCTCCTTGACCCCCGGTAGTCGTTCCGGCGCCTCCATCGGTGGTAGGTGGAGCTGGTGTTGACGGTGTCGGTGGTGTTGGTGGTTGAGTCGTGGAAGTCGAGGTACCACCTCCCTTTTGTGGAGGTGCTGGTGGATCGGACGGTGCTGGCGAAGTTGGTGGATTGCCTCCTGCAGTGGTGGGACCACCACCAGCATTGACACAATGAATGGCGGCAAGAGCGAGAGCGAGGAGACACGTCTTGGAAGTAACGAGAACCATTTGGCCTTTGTGGAAGCGGAGATTGGTGCGGAGGTTGATCGGTTGGAAAGAGGTTGGCAAAAGAAAAAGTGAGATGGCGAATACGACCACACGAGTGAGATGATCTTTTGGAATTTGGTGTCGCTTGCAGGTAGAATCCAGGTGCATCTCCTGACAAACTAGACGTCGAAACAAGTCGAGCAGCTTTCTCTGTCCATAATGCCTCTACCGGTGAGGTCCTTTACGTCATGTTGCAATTTGAACACAAGATACTGAGGAAGTGTGCTTGGAACGTTGAAGTGTTTGTTGGACACATGGTGCACCACTTCTTCAGTGATGGTTTCTGCGTACCCACCACTTTGCTTGCCAAACACGTGTTCAACTACAGCCTGTCTGCCAAGAGAGTATCGAGTTGTCCAGCTGGTACAGTACCTTTCTCCAACTCTGCTAGTCAACAGATTGGCAGCTGTTGCCCCCCAACATGGATCTGACCATTTGGTATGTGCCCAACCATCCGCATGGACACGCTCACCAAGTCGAGGCAAGGCACCACTGGTGGCTGAAAGCCAAAGCGCGCACTTGTCTCGCATCCATTACTCTTCTACATCTAATATTTGGGCAAGATCGGGCTCTATTGAACTCCCATGTGGACAGCAATGGGGTTTCTCGAAGCAGTGCTTCTTCCCAAGCACCTCACATTCAACTACTGGTGTCAACGTCGTCTTTCGGTGCAGTTGAATCCGGAGCATTGACAGCAGCAATCGGGTGCATGGGAGGTCGATAAAGGGTCGCGAGTTGCAGACTCTCTCGAGGTGAATACTCGAACGGGAAAAACCTCAGATGAATCCCTTTGTGGGAATCCAACAAACGTAGTGCCCGTGCACGAGTGGCTTCGTCAAGAAAACCCAGGATCTTGCGCACACAATACAATTCGGCGCCATGGCCACCGAAATCCTGACGATACCATTCGCAAATCTTTGGCAAGTAGATAGTGTTTTTGGCTTCGTTGACGCGAACGTGGCTTTGAAGAAACCGCTGGCAGAGAACGTTGAGCTGTTCGTGAAGACTCGCCGCCTCAAAGATCAGCACATTGTCGCTTCCATTGTTCATCAAGAGTGCGAACGAGATGCGAAAGTCCGGGTGGTCCAACCCGTACTGGCTTGCAAGCGACCGAGGATCCTCCAGGTTTCGTAAAGAATGGCTTGGGAAATCATAGCGGAGATGGGGTAGTTTCAGAGCCATTGGCATTCGCGCCCGAAGCACCACATGCTCGATATCTGCAAGTGACAACACAAGGCGCTGGATACCGACCACATAGCACATATGGGTCAAGAAATGCTCCCAGTGGGCTTTGGAACTGGGAAAGCCATGCGAGATCATCGCATGGGCGACAACCACATGGTACAGATTCAGATAAAACGCCAGCTTGTCTTCGTGGGTCGGAAACGCCGTGAGGTCCACCAGCCGCAACTTGGACGCATTGTTGAGAAATTCCAAGGTGTGCAACACATTCTGCTTACCGCCGTGAAACTCCAACGCATTCTGCAGCACCTTTCGCACCAACAGATTGCCATTGCGTTTCTCCATACTGTCCACACCCAGCGAAGATGGGAACAACACTCGCGAGTTTAGAATCACTTTTCGAGAAGGTTTCATGCCGACCATCGGGGAGTAACAGAAGTACAAAGTGTCTTCTTGTGCATCCACATGTCGATCAAAGTTCATGTGCACATCCGTTTGCTGCAGCAACACACGTATCCACGTGTTGCGAACGTGCTCGCTGGCGACACAAATCACGATTTCTTCCGCAAACGTATTGATCTGAAAGCAATACCCAAACGCAGGCTTCTGATCACCTGCACCAGCGGTGGACGGGGAGGATCCGCTTGCTGATGGCCGGTCGAAAGGGAACAGACTTGCTTGAATGCCAATGATGCGATCGCAGTCAACAATCTTGTCCGGCGAGGACGAAAACGTCCGATAGAATAACAGTTGTCGTGGGGTCACCACCAACACTTCTTGCCGAAGAAACGCCTCGTTGAAGAACCGGTAGATGACCCCTTCAAAGCTTACACGCAAGTAATGACGGTCACGAGTTGAAATGTAGATCCCCAGTTCTTCGATGGAAGTGTTTTTGTCTTTGCGGGACGATTTGTACTTGCTGCGACCGCTTGACTTGGTTCTCAACTTGGCTTTGGACCTTGATCGCGACTTTGTTCTTGCTGGGGCATAACCAGGTTGAATTGCTTGTTCACAGATTGCGCTGCTCTCTTGTGTATGGGACTGTGGCTGGTCCTGGTCTTTGGCCTGGTCGTGTTGCAACGTGGGAGCAACAACACGTTCTTCGTTCTCCTCTGCAACCTCGAAGATGCCCTCATTGTCGTCGACATCCATCTCCAGTTGCGTTCGCTTCCGCAACGCTTCGAAAAGAGTAGCTTTCCAGGTGGTCATTTCCAGATTCTCGTTCTTGTCGTCCGCCAGTTGTTGCAGCAAGCGCTCGATTTGGTCTCGTTCTTCGTGGATGTCAGAGTACTTGCCGATCCGCGAGCGAGAATGGAAACGATACGGTTGGTCCAAAGTCAAAACGTATTTCTTGAGCAAATGGTGCACTTGGTGTGCGCTCAACACTGCGTATCCGCTCGGATGCAAAGAATTGGCTCTCAGCGATGAAGACGCCAGTTCTGGCGGAGGCGCATGCTTGTCCTGAATGGCCAACACGTAATGGACACGACGATTCCCACTCGCTGGTTCGACTTCTTCCATCCAAAACACCAACGAGAAAGCAAGTTCCTCCACCAGCATAGCATGCTGTCGATCAATCTCAAGGCTTGAACGACGCAAGCGAGATGAAGATACGACCGCAGCACTGCCCATAGGGAGTGTTCGCGGTGGTTGGAGACACGGTGTTGCTTGCGCTTCTCCATCAGCTTCAGTTCCTCCCTCCGTTGGGGTCACTGACGCCATGGTCATGATTGCTGTTCGTGGAGGTATTGTGTTTGCAGGAACAGGGTCCTCGCCAATCGACGAAGACGAAGATACCTCAATCAGATCGCTCGACTCTCTTCCGGAAGACAGAGCGTCTGAACTGCGCCCGCTCTTTCGTTTTCGCATGGTTTTCTTCTCCGAATAGCGAATCTCGAAGCAGAACAAGTAGTTCTTCAACACTTGAAGGTGCTTGATATCACTCGAGTCTTCTGGCTGCATCTCTCGTTGTGGTCGCACGATTGTGCCAGTGTAATTGGCTGCGGTGGACATCTCGTACGCGACCAGTCGAAGCGGATAGTTTTCGAAGAATGTGGTCAAGTTCATATCGCTGAGTCCTGGCAGATTCTTGGTTTTCCATTGCAGCAAGTCGACGTACATGGTGTGAAAATGAAAAGAGTAGGTCGCACCGACATGATACTGCTCTTGACCCATCGGGGTCTCTTTGCGTGCATTACGTTGGCCCGAAGTTTCCGCCAGATCTTCTTTGCCCAGCATCGGCGGTTCTTCTCCAGCTGGAGTCACCACGAATTGGTCAGCACATTGGTACAACGGGAAAGATACATGCGGTACCACAGTGTTGTGTTTGTCGCCAAAGCTAAAGCTCACGGTTCCAATGAGTTTGCGGATGATGCCGATGATCACGTGCACCAAACTCTTGGTGAAGAATCCAGGAACAATGCGCTGAGGTAGTTCGCCACCTATGAACACGCTGCCATGAACGGGTCGCTTGAACTGGCCCTGGACCTGAATCCAGAAGCAACGTCTCCGATGCTCAAACAGGTGCTTCCACTGGTCGTTCAGTGGCGATGACCGAATCAGAATGAGTACCTTGCCAATGAAAAAGTCATTCTCAAAAGCAACTGGGCTCTTGGAATTGAACGGAATAAACTGTGACGAGGAGTTCGCAGATTCTGGTTCGCTTGCAACAGGCGGTGATGAAGTCGAAGTGTCTGTCGAATGATCTTGCTGGGAAGAGCAAGGTCCAGATGCTTCGTGGGACGACTGCGCTTCCTGTTCGGATGGAAACGACGCATGACTTGGCGTTGGTGTCATGGGCGTGTGGATATCTTTATCTTTGGTCGCACTGAGGTGCCTTCCCATTAACAAATGCCTTATCGTGATGCGATGGCGTTGGTTCATTTCTTCGTCCGAGGAGGATTCCAGCAAGCGCGCCTCATTCTCGTCGTCGTCGTCGAGTTCCTCCTCGTGGTCCGCATCGTCCAGACAAGAAGAAGACGATTGACGTTGAATCGAACGGCCAGGCGCCGCGTCATTGAGTCCATTGCACTCGAGAGTTGATCGTTGTTCGACCTCCATGTGCCCGCCACTTCCTTCTGCTGTCGCAGCAGCAGCAGCAGCAACTGCGCCAGTGCCGCCGAGATGCGTCTTCCTGGGTCTTTTTTCCATGATTTTGCCGAACAAGAAGTCCATTTCATCGTCATTGGCGTCGTCGCCTGCATGTTGTTCCAGCAATTCCCGAGGATTTGGCTCGGGTGGATCGATCACTTCCGCGGCTTGTTCTGGCGGCGTCGCTGACGCTTGCGACCTGCCAGAACGAGAATCTAACCGTCGTTTAATCGACTGCAATGCGTTCAAGCTGGTGTTGTTGAACCACGCAAGCAATCGCTTGCGATCACAGCTTTGCCGTAGCTCGTGGAGCTGGGCGTGGGCATTTTCGCCGTGTTCCAGCGCCACCAGCAGCAAAAGACCGAGCAAAACGCCACCAAATCCAAAGAAAAAATGGACGACGACGCTCCACGAAGACAAAATGGCCAGATCCAGTAGCAGATTCTCGTCCATTTGGCTGTCCACGTGCACGCCGAGTGATCGCAAAGTGCGGCACGAAGGCTCGTTGCGTGCCGGCCTTGTTTGCCGTCGCTATGGTGCAACACGGGCAAGGTTGGAAGTACTACTGTAAAATGGTGTGCACGAGACCGGCGCCACACGAAAGGCATCGGTCTGATAACGCCGAGCGCATGTAGTGTGCAGCAAAGAATCCGCTACCAATTGTTTTGTGGGATTGCATGCCAAATCATCCTCGAAACTGCACTGATCAATATGTATCAGTTGGTAAATCCATGACCACCGCCAAAGAGTCTGGGACGTGGCAGCTGCCCCATCAAAGTTGAAGCATGGCAAGCATGGCAGACAATGGGCAAATCTACCTTGTGAGATTCTCATGGAGAGCAAACACCCACAGCTGGTCAGAGGCTCATTCATCCCAAATTGCAGGAGAACTACAGATTGGAGCTCAGCAGCTGCTACATGCTCCATGCAAGCAAGAGGATGCCAATTGGTGTGGCCCACATGAGGGTGAAACCGGTTTTTATCCGGTTCTTGGCTGTTACACCACTTGCAACGACCCGATCTTGCAAGGGCACCTCCTCCCATCCCTTAGCACCAAGCGACAGCGATCCACTTCATCGTCCAAACGCCAAACTCGCTTGCTCCATGGACGAAGAGACTGAAGATCAGAACGGGAGCAATCTTGGCGTCTCACTCTCTCGACTGAGACTGTTCCTCGCGCCCCACGCATCTCCAGCGTCCCCACGAGGCTCTGGGTCGGGAGCCTCTTTGGCCACCAACCCCACCACCAACAGCCCCACCAGACTTGGAAGCAACCCACCTGCAGGCACAACAGCAACAACTACAACGGAATTGAGTGAAAATGCAACCAGAGTCGCCAGTCTTTCGCCACGAAAAGACAACCAGGAACCAGATCCGAATCGACTCCGAAGAGAACTGGCCGATGCAACAATGGAGAGCACCATCCCTTCCGGAGGAGCAGGTTGCGATTATAAGTGCTGGTAGATGACTGTAACTCTTGCTGGACACTGATGGTTTGCACGTGTATTCATGCGATTGACTCAGCTGCGAGCATTTCGCCCTTGCATTCGTCCACCAAAGAATTTGCTCGTGTCAAATACCTTCTCCAGGTAATCCCCAAAGGCCATTTCTCCAACGCTCGCTTCCTGTCCGTGACGACAATCTTCTTTCTTCCAGTGCTCGCTTCCTGGTCACAAAGTACATGACGACGTCATGATTTGGGACATGCGCAATCCTGCGCTTGTTGCGCAGTACGAACAGCACACTTCGGGCTTTTTGGAGCTGGACTCGTGGGTGTCGGTGAATGATTTGGGCTCCTCCATGACCGAGATGCACAGCTATGGCTTCACCTCGCTTAACTCGGGAACTGGAATGAAGTTCACGACAGGAACGCTCGTGCTGGAGAATCCGGGAAAGAAAGGTCCGTTGACTCACGCGGCTCTTCGCCCAATGAGCTGTTTTTGCTAGGTGTGGCTGATGCCAGCGGTGGTCCATTTGTCAGGAAGACGCCAGTATGTGTTGTGCAAGATCGCGGTTGGTCGATCGCTTGTAATCGACTCCGAAAGCCAGGCCAATCGTCGACTCCCCAGCGGGTACAACAGCTTTTACATTGACCTGTCGAGTCGTGCCAAGCTGCCAAGCGATCCAGAACACCAGAGCTATTACCACGAATACATCCTCAACAACACGCTGCAGGTTGGTGATGTCAAGTCCTTGAACCAAGACCTGACTCTCATCATTGAATGACGTGTGAATCGTTCGTTCCAGATTCTCCCACAGTACCTCGTGCGCTTCAGTTATAGTGAAATCGAGCAGAAAGCAGCACCCAGTTGCGCGCTGTGTGAGAAAAACCCTGCGGCCATCGTGTGTCGAGCCTGTGAAGCCGAGATATGCACCAAGTGCGACCAGGAAGTTCACTCGGCCAACAAACTCGTGAGTCGTCACAAGCGGTTCCCATTCAATGCATCAGGTGCCGGTGCTGGTGGCAGCGACACCACTGCTTTGCTGGAGGATTTGCGTCGACGCATGGAAGAAGGAAGCATCAATCTGACAGCCATGTGTCGCTTCCACGAGTCCAAACAAGTGGAGTTCTATTGCCCCGTGTGTAGTCTTCCGGTGTGCGTTCATTGCAAAATGATCGGCGACCATTCGTGCGGCGACAAAGGATCACATCGATTGATCAGCATCGCCGATGCATACGAGATGAGTATGCGCGAGTCCACCAAAGCTGATCCGCTCATCGAGTCGCGCAAATCCGTGATCAACAACAAGCTCAAACTGATCGAAGAGCGAACCAATGAGATCCAGGCCAACAAGCAGCAAGTCGAAGACGCCATTCGCCAAATGATGCAAGCTGCTCTGGCAAAACTGGAGGAAGAAGTCGGCGTGAAGGTTGGCGCTTTGCGTGGAGAAAAACTGGAGTTGAAGCGACAGTTGGAGCACATCGAGTGGGCCGAAAAGCATTTGAGCAACCAGCGCACATCGCTTCAGGCTGTTGACTTTCTAAACACTTGGAACCAGCATAAACTGCTTCGTGCGGAACTGCGAGAGTTCCCAGTTGCGCATTTGCCTTCGGCGGAAAAAGTGCTGGCTGACCTGCAAGTGATTGGACGATTGCAGGTCGTAACGGGAGAAACACTGGTGGCTGGAAATGTGTTTGGAGGCGAAGACTTGGCCATCGTGTCAGGTTCCATGGCAGGTGGGACGTCCGCCTCGTCGTTGGGGTCAATTCGATGCTCCACCGAGAATGAGATTCGCAAGAAGCTGCTGAGTTACAAGAGCGTCTCGTCCTCGTGTGATGCGGCTTCCTCATGTGGGGTTGGTGTCGGTGCGTCGCCATACACGATGCTGTCTACCAAGGGACTGAAGATGATGGAAGAGATCCGTCTGGATCTCGTTCAGGGCCACGGGCTCGCAACTACGACATCAAATCAACAGGAAGAAGGAGCCAACGCAGGGTCACAAGTGGCACCACCACCGCCACCTCCTCCAGCGCTTCAGATCAAGATTGCGTCGCCAGTATTTGCAGAATCAGTGCACAAACCTGAGAATTCTTCGCTCGGAGGTGCAGGCCTTCTCTTACCTCCAAACCCACTCGGAATGGGCTCTATCGGTACCCACAAAATGGATTATTCATCGACGCTTCGTGGGTTTTCGGTTCATTCCTCGCGCAAGAAAAACCCACACCGACGCCAAAAGACCTGTAACGACGTCTGGAGCAACTACCTGAAACAGGAGATGGGCATTCCAGAGGCGGACAAGTAGCAACGAGCACGAGAACCACAAAGACTCAGCTCCGTTCTGTGATTGTTTTGATTCTACGTCTTTGCAGTTTCTGTATCTTCCTCTTCGTCCAAGACAAAGAGGATCAGACTAAGTCAAGTAGGTGGCTTCAATCTCTTCTGAGCCACTCTCACGAAGAACATTCTCCTGCATCAACAGTGAACGAATTACAACACCTGGTCAGTTCCTGGCTAAAGCAAGGCAATGCATGTGTCTGCTCCCGCACCCTTTCCAGTTTGCATTCGCCTCCGACAGCCACATCCACAGAGTACTCATAGAAGAAGCCGTCAGCAGTGGCGACCAGCAAGTGCAAAACTGAGGAGTCCGCCCGGGGACCTCGCAGTGCCACAACATTCGGAACTCCTGATGATCGTAGCCGTGCCTGTACATGAGGGCATTCCACAAAGAGTCAACACACGGATTCGTACAATCCGTCAAGTGTTCACCGTCTGCTCACTCACATAGGCGAAATCTCTTGTTCCTTCGGCGAGTCCCGTCAGTGAACGAGGCAACAGGGCTCCGACAGCTCCAGCGACATCGTCCAAGTTGCTGTTGGCTGCGTTGGCACTGCCCGAATTGCTAAGACTATTGCTGTTGACATGCGATCCCTGCCGCGTGCCTCGCCCATTTGGTTGTGCGTCTTGGCTTCCCACCCGATTCCTTCTTGGTACCGAAGCACCTTTTGAGGCAGAAAAAGATGGATGTGAAGCTGGCGGTGTCATCGTGGCTGTTGAGGTGAAAGAACTGTTCGTTGAATCTATCGAAGAAGAGAGCACTGAAAAGGGGGACGCAATTGGCGTGAAATGACCAAAGCTTCCGGTGGCACTCGTTGCATCTCCGCTGAGTGAAAAGAGATGAACGGTGCCACTGTCACTGGACGCACACAGCACACTCGAGGTCTCATTGAAAGCAAGGCAGTAGATCCTCGCGGCGTACGATCCTCGACGAAACGACGCGACCCGTTTGCCACCCGGAACGCCAAACACGCGAATTAAGGTTCCCTGAGCAACAGCGTAGCAGCGGTCAGAACTCACACCATCAAGTACGCCGCGAACATCCCAAACAGTAAGGAAACTATACCGTTTCCGAAGCGGTCGCGAGCAAATCTCCCTGTGCATTGAACGCCATCGCGACTGGTGCCGAACGATGCGCTTCAAAGGCATTCAGCACGCTTAGGTTGTTGGCATCGTACAACACGATTTCACCCGGCCCTGCGCCCGAAGGAAAGGCTAAATGGGCATTTTCATCGGGTGAAAACGCGCAAATGGCCTTTGGATTGGGTGCCGTGTCCAGTGTCTCGAGGATTTTCATGGAATTGATGTCGAAAATGTAGATTTTGCGCTCCAAAATGGCCAGCAAACGCTGGCGATTCATGCGAACGGCCAGCACCGCTGTGACAAAGTTCAGATCGCAAATGGCCGAATTGGTTTTGGTGTTCCAGACGCGCATGCGGCGAGGAGAGAACGCAGCCTGGCATAGGCACGGCATAGGCACGCCATAGGCACGCCATTGTGAGAACCCCAGGCCGTACAGCAACGGCCATACAATGCAATGAGCTAACAACCTGGTCGCCAGCACCCACGAGCACCACGAGACTGGTGCAGTAGAGCATTTCCGCGATGCCGATGCCGCCGAGTTTCTCCTCAAAGCATTTGCCAAAGGGCTCACAATTGAAAATGGCAAAGCCCTGGCGCGTGCCGACACTGATGCAGCTGTGAGTGATGGTCCATCCAAATGAGATACAGCCTTCGAGAGTGACGCAAGAGTCAGTCAGCATCCCCAAGACACTCACGAGGCCTCCTGGTTGAAGCTGACGAACAGCAGATCGTTGTGCGGATCCTCATTCTTCATCGCGTCATGCACCTCGGCAGCTGGCTGATCTTCTTCGTTTCCTTCGACTTCCACGTCAATGTGGTGCACCCCACATTTGGGGCACCACATCGAAATACCTGTTGAACCGAATAACCAGAGTCACAACCTCTATTATATCATAATAACCAACATTGTCTGGGACGCGACGCCACGACTCTACGCCTTTTCGTTGATTCCCTGCAAAATGGATCCTCGCACGTGTTCTTCGTCTTCGCTTTCGCTGTCGATGGTGAAACGCGCAGCCGGCGGTTGGATCACGATTTCTTCTTTCTCTTCCTCTTCTTCTTCATCACCGTTGTCGTTGGGACTGATGGTGTCGTTCTGGGCAACATCCAATTGCTCCCAGTTCACGCTGGGGCGCGTCATTTTCCGCCACAAAAACGTGCCCACCAGGATCGTGATCAGACACACTCCCATCGCGACTAACGCGATTGCACCGCCAGGAACTTTCTGAAGCTCGAGTTGAATCTGATTCAGTGCGGATTCGGCCGTGATGGTTGATTTCGCAGTGTCTTTGTCGGCGCTGGAGTCCAGATCACCACCGTCACAATCGGCATACGCAAAGCCCACGCGGTCGTTTTCTTGATCAAACACCACATCCATTCCGACCATCACACTGGCACCCAAAACGCCCCCACTTTGCTCTCGAAAATGAAAGTTTCCATAGACGCTTCCATCCGAGTTCTTGGAGAGATAATTCTGAGGCGAAATCTCCAGTTGCACATCGGTGCCGTTGGTCCCATTCAAAACGATGGTCAGAGTTGGCATTTTGGCAAGATCAGCATCGGTCAACGTCATGCTAGAGTCACTGTATTTGATGCCAGTGACCTTCTTGAAGGCGTCATCAAAGCCGTTGAATGCACTGGCCCCGAAAAAGGTATCAGTGGTGCCGGAATCCACGATGATTCCTCTTCCCGAATTGTAAACACTGGGCTTTACACCCACTGAAACGTTTCCAACCAGAAGATCCTTCATTTCCACGCGGTACATGCCACTGCTGTCCTCAAGAAGCGGTGTGTACTGGATTGGCGCGTTGTGGAAGCGCACGTCTGCGCCACCAAGAACCATGTGGCCCCCGTCGAAGCCAAAGCAGAGCGAAAAGATGTTGCGCTCAAGTCGCTTCTCTTTCAAGAGATGTGGCATCAGCGTGGCTTCATGACGGCCCATGCCCATGATCCCATTCGCTTTCTGAGTGATAAACAGCCCAGTTTCTTTCACCTGGCATCCAATGGGGAAATGCACGCCATAACGCTTCATAATGGGTTCCATGTCTTTGCCCACAAAGTTGCCAACCCACGCGAGGTCGTCCACCATAATAGCTTTCCACATGCTGCCTTCCGTGTAGCTCTACAGACGAAGAGAGGTCATTCACACACTGGCTCTGTGCGCAAGTGCGAAAAAAAAAGATTTGAACTAATCTAAATACAACTCCTATTACTACCAAGCAACGTGCGTACCTGGCTCATATAGCAGCGCTCATTCTCACAGGGATTGCACATTTTGTAGGAAGAAGTGTTGCAAGTCAAATATTGCGCTGTGGTAGACTTGGACAAGTCGTACAGCGGATCCGTGTGTTCGCCGCAGCCTTCGCAGCTACCAAACCGACCAAAGAAAGAAAGCAATCAGATCCAGAGTGTCATCAAGATCCACCATCCGCTCGTTGCGTTTGTGCAGCGGACCGTACCTGCTGCAAGGAAGAGCCGTCAAATGGCTTCCCGTGTCGACAATGACGGACGCGCGTTGCGGCGGCACGCCCAAAAACAGCTCGGCGTAATGGGTTCTGTCCTCATACAACAGTGAGCTCCAAGCACACGGCACAATGGTCCACCTCATTACTCACCCGTAACCCACGCGAAGCGGCACTTCGTCAAAGACCAAAGTGGCCACCGATTTGTTTCCGTTCAGCGCCGTGTCATTGGCGTTTGTTCGCAGCTCTCGTTGATCCATCGGTGTCGACCGCGGAAGCACGTCGCGTTTCAGCGGAATCGTCAGCATGGAGGAAGAAGACGTGTCGCTCGGACCGATCCTTGCCGCCCATGTCATCGTCGTCGTTGTTGTCGCTGTTGTTGTTGTTGTTGTGGTTGTTGTGGTTGTCAGCACCACCACCAACATCAACAGCCCCCACATCAGCTGTCCAACCCAACTTGTTCTCATGTTCACTTCCTTTTTCTCGCACACAAAAAAAACGCTTTGGAGAGTCGTCTGCTGCCCTTCGAATTGGCTTTTGACGCGGCTTTGGCTGCGCTGGTAGCCTTCCTTGATGGTCAGTCGTCTGTACCGAATGGGGATAGAAGAAAAACCTCTGTGACCTAATGCTCCTCTGGAAACTGCATTCCGCATCAACCCGTTTAAGTCCGAAGCCGATCTGGAATGGATACATTTGTGGCGTGGTAAGTACGACCGGAAGATCGCCCCCATTCTCCGACTCCTCGAGCAAATGGTCGATGGAGAGCCAAGTCAAAGCAGAGACTGCAACGAAACGAGTCGGTTGTTTATTGCCAAAAGATCGGATGATCCGAGAAACTCAACTGAAACGTTGACACATCCGATGGCGACTTGTCCAGCTCCAACACCACCACGTCGTTCACACCACGACGCAAGAAGTCCAACGGAACAAACAACGCTTGCTGGGTTCTCTGACTCTGCCAGTATCGACCCACGTTGTGACCATTCACCCACACCACTCCTTTCTCCCATCCGTCCATCTTCAGAAAGGTGTTGCGCACTGTTTGTGGGGCTTCAATGGAGAACTGGCCATGGAAGAAGGTGGGTTCTTTGATCGGAGCACCTGAAATGGAAGTGAACTGGAGCTTTGAGAGCTGCTGGGTCTCGAGTGGAAGGGTGTTGACCGTCCAGTCGTTGGTCATGAGTTGGTCGTTCATGTACACCCCTTTGCCAATGATTCCTTTCGGATCGTACATTTTGCGATCAAAGTTGATGCGACCCATGTTCTCCACGAGGAGATCGAGAGTGAACAGCTCACTGGAAGTAACGGTGAATCTCAGATCTTGTCGTGGGTCGTTGCGGTACAGGATGCCCTTGATCTGGCCATCCACAAACACGGTGACTCGATCACGAACACCATCGATATGGAGCTTGCAGTATCGCTTCCACATGCACACGGCAGGATCGACTCGGCGACTGTAGTGTATGAAACCGTGGCTTTGGTCGTATGCTTCCATCCGCTGCACGTTCTTTTGGTTGGTGAAACTTTTCATAGCCAACGTAGCAAACGATTCTCGAAAGCTTGCTGCTTCCGTGATTCGGAAGGATGGATACACAGCGGCTTCTTCGAATGGCGGCTCTTCTGGAATTTTGAACGAGTCGCCATAATGGTTCTGAAAGATGCTTCGAATGGTCAGGTACTTGTCGACACCCTTGTGGAACCCATGGCGGCCATCTTCGCCGATCGGAGCATTGTAGTCATAACTGGTGATATCCGGCTGATACGTCTCTCCAGCGACATTGGCGCCACTCATAAAGCCAAAGTTGGTGCCTCCGTGGATCATGTAAAAGTTGAAGCTGGCGTTCACCGCGAGCATGGACTTCATGGTGGCTGCAACGTCTTGTGCCGAAGTGTTGGCGTGGCGCTCCCCCCAATGAACAAGCCAGCCAGGATAGAACTCGCTGTTGAAGTTGGGTGATCTGCCAGGCGGGTTGAACTCGCGCATCACTCGAAAGACCGTCTCCACGTCAGCAGTAGGCCTACGCATGAAGGCAAAGAGCACGTTGGTGACTGATCAAGCATTCAGTCTGTAGTCAGCTACAGATTGTGCGTTCCTACTTACCCAAAGTCCGCCACAGTGAATACACTTCCGTCTTGCAGAGATCCTTTCAAGTAGAGGTCTCTGGTTTTCATATCTGTCGTGAACAACACCACTTCGTTGCCGAGATACTTGCGACTCAATGCCACCAAGTGCTCGAGATACTTTTTGTCGTTGGGGTTTTTGGAGGCATCTCCATATGCACTGTATTCGTTTTCGACTTGTACCAGCAACGCTCTGCCACCGTTTTCGCGCATGAATGGGGCCAGTTTGGGCAAGATGACTGAAAACCACTTGTCCACTTCGTCAATGAAGGCAGGATAGTAAGTGCGCAAATGCTCGGGGCCGTTCAGTTTCTTCTTTGGGTTCAATAACCAAGCAGGCAAGGCACCAAAATCCCATTCGCCTGATTCATATTGCCAGGATACATGGTGCATCAGCCATACCAATCCAAGGGCGATGTCAGACACTAACAGGATCACCTCGTACCACAAATGTAGGGACCTGGACGGATGATCAGATGAAAGTCGAGCTCTTGTGCGAGACGCAGATAACTCTCCACATCGTTTTGGCCCTCGAAGTCGTACACATCTTCGTACGGATTGTGCACGTTCCAGGCAACATACGTTTCCAACGTGTTGAGCCCCAGAGCCTTCATACGCAACATGCGATCTCTCCATTGGCTCTTTGGCACACGAAAGTAGTGCATAGCCCCGGAGAACAATTGAATCGGGTGTCCATCCAACACAAATTGATTGTTCTCGATCACAAACGTGGAATCGGCCACGCCCAACCGACTGGCAACAAACACCAAAGCGGCCGTAAGCACTGCAGACACGAAATCCATGACGGTCAGTTGAACACTTGCCACCAGTTTTCGGAGAATGAACTCTTTCGCTGAACTTCCGCAAAGGTTCAAACACGTCGCCTTCTGGTGCTGGTGTTCCATCTCTCTGCAGTGGAATCTTCTTCAACGAGCAGTTGACTTGAGGTTGCATCTGGAACTGGATGGTTGAAGCATCCAGTACACTCATATTGGGCAAAAGCAAACGTTTGGCATCAAAGGTGCATGTGGTACACATTGGGGGCTCATTTAGGACGCAAGCTTGCTTACATAGAGCGTTGGGCAATGGCTGAATCCGAAAGTGAACCGTTGACACTTGGACAGAGGACCCACAACGACGAACATAACGAGTGCACCCATGCACACAGAAGTGGGATTCTGATGTTGAAGTCAACCCGGTCATCCTGGCTTCTTGTGATCTGATGCTGGTGCACAAATCCTGAAGTTCTGCACCAGATCACGTTGGTTGTGTTTGAAAGGCCGACGTCGACATGGCAACTCTGTGAACCTTCTTCAACCAATGCTATTGAAGAGCGATTCGAACCTCACAATTCTTGAGGTGTAACGAGACATCGGGATCAATAACCTCCTTGCTACACCCAAGTGCTTTGCTTTCATTCGCTATCGTAGTGGGGATCCCTTCAACACTTCTTCGAAGTACATGTGCTCCAATGTCGCTGCTACGACATGAAAAGGGGCTTGTCTGAGAAGCCGAGTGTCATTTTCGTCACATCCGAAGGCGATTTGTCGAGTTCCAACACCACCACGTCGTTCACGCCACTGTGCAAAAAATCCGAGGGAATGGATACATTTGTGGCGTGGTAAGTACGACCGGAAGATCGCCCCCATTCTCCGACTCCTCGAGCAAATGGTCGATGGAGAGCCAAGTCAAAGCAGAGACTGCAACGAAACGAGTCGGTTGTTTATTGCCAAAAGATCGGATGATCCGAGAAACTCAACTGAAACGTTGACACATCCGATGGCGACTTGTCCAGCTCCAACACCACCACGTCGTTCACACCACGACGCAAGAAGTCCAACGGAACAAACAACGCTTGCTGGGTTCTCTGACTCTGCCAGTATCGACCCACGTTGTGACCATTCACCCACACCACTCCTTTCTCCCATCCGTCCATCTTCAGAAAGGTGTTGCGCACTGTTTGTGGGGCTTCAATGGAGAACTGGCCATGGAAGAAGGTGGGTTCTTTGATCGAAGCCAAGATGACAGGTGCGAAGCGTAATCGACGGATCTGACGAGACTCTAGCGGCAGCGAGTTGACAGTCCAGTCACCGGTGATCAGTTGGTCATCGATGTAAACACCTTTGCCGACAATGCCTTTTGGATCGTACATGTCCTGAGAAAAGTTGATGCGGCCCATGTTCTCGACCAGGAGTTCGAGTTGAAATGCATCGACGTCTCTGATTTGGAAACTCAGTTCCTGAAGGGAGTTTCGATATACGATGCCTTTGACTTCACCATTGACAAACACTATGGCACGGTCGCGAACAAGATCGATGCGAAGCTTGCAACGACGCTGCTGATTGCATGCCGACGCATCCACACGGCGGCTGTAGTGAATAAAGCCATAGTCTTGCCCATAGGCCTCCATCCTCTGTATGTTCTCCTGTCTTTTCAGTGTGCTGGTAGTCAATGTATCGATCGAGTCTCGGAAAGCAACAGCTTCTGTGAGCCCAAAAGGTGTGTAGACAGCAGCTTCTTGAAACACAGGTTCATCTGGAATTTTGAGAGAGTCACCAAAGAAACGTTGGAAAGTGCCCTTGATGATCGCAAACTTGTCCATGCCGTCAGAACCAAATCCGTGACGACCGTCCTCCCCAAGTGGCGCGTTATAGTCGTAGCTGGTGATATCCGGCTGGTACGTCTCTCCGTCAATATTGGCACCACTCATGAACCCGAAATTGGTTCCGCCATGGACCATGTAGAAGTTGAAACTCGCATTCATCGATAGCATCTGGTTCATCGAGTCTTGAATTGCGTGGGCTGAAGTGTTGGCGTGGTGCTCCCCCCAGTGCACAAGCCATCCCGGATAGAACTCGCCATTATAGTTGGGAGATTTGCCTGGAGCATTAAACTTGTTCATAGCCTTGAAAGCTTCTGCGGCGTCATATTCTGGGCTAAGGAAACACAGCATATGATCATCACTACTGTAGCACATCCACCGCGAATTTATAATCTCAAAGCATCGATACACACCCAAAATCGCCAACCGTGTACACCACATCGCCTTTGAAGCTTCCCCTAGAGAAGTACCCATCCCAATCGACCGTGAACAGCACCACCTCGTCTCCCAAGTGCTTGTGAAGCAAAACGATCAAAT